>JAFVLL020004823.1:48903-76403 GCA_021397915.2 Tor tambroides | reverse complement strand
ATATTCACAAAACATCTTAAGGCTAAAAGTAGCTCATAACTTGCCGATTTAGGAGAAAATCTTAAAAATATTGGGCGTGTCAGTCCTAAATTTAGGACTCCTAAAATAGTTGCTCTAAGAGTATTTCACAAAGCGTTTTGGCGCTAAAACTAGCTCCTAAATCTGTGAAACGTTAGTGAAGAGGACTCCTAAGTCACTAAGACCAAGTCACAACTATCCTAAAATGGCTGTTGCTGGCAATTTTCCTCAGAATATAAACATTTTAGAAACATTTGAGGAAAATGAGCTTTTAAAAAGGTATCACTTTCGGGTTTGGAGGTTATCCCAACTCCTGTAGATTTTCCTGTAATTATATGCTTTTCATTAACCAGTTTAGCAAGAAGTAACAGCTGTTCTTGAGTCCAGTTTTTACGTTTGCATGTCTTACTATCAGCCATGATTATTCTACTCTGTTAATTAAAAGGCTGTTTATATGTATATCCGCTACGAGAAGCACACATGTCAGAGGCTGACAATTAGCTGAACACATACTTATTTAATTAGTGACACTTAGCCTGCATTTTAAAATCTTTATTTGAATGTGGCAATTAACATTATTTTTAAAGCTTTATTTGGATATGGCAACATAATATCATGCTCTACAATGTTTCTATGAATAAATCTCTGACAGAGACCCCTCCCCTATCAGCCAATCACTGTGTGCATAGTTAATAAACATGCTGACATCATCCATAGCAACGAGGTCAACCCCGCCCCCTTACTCTTAGCTTAAGACTTCTCTCTATTCCTTAGTAAAAGTTTGTCTCAGCAGCTTTGTGGATAGGTTTTAAGAGAAAACTCTTAGCTAAAAACTTTTACTGCTATTTAGGAGAACCCTTAGTAGTAAGATCAAATGTTTTGTGAATACGGGCCCAGGGATAGAGTATAATCAGGCAGTGATTATCGTAATATACACCCTGACAGGGTGATTAAGAAGAAAAATCAGCCTAGCAATAAAACAGTATGTTGCCACAAACAAAAGTACAATAAAAAATAATGTAGTTCAGGCAAAAAATAGAGTGATGTAACAAATGGAATACTAATTTAATATACCAAATTCCAAATTAAATAATACCTATTTACTTAATAATACTTATTATAATATAATAATTATAATATTATTATATTTAAAAAAAGAAAGGTTTGTTGTTTTCGAAAAGTAAAAAAACATAGTCATTATATAATTAATAAAATTTCTAATAAGAAAGAGAGAGAAAGAAAGAAAGAAAGAAAGACTACATAAAAAAATTTAATAATATTTTATTTTACATTTTAAATTATTATTATAATTATTTATTAATAATTTAATTACTGCATTTTGTTTACATAATTAAATATAAAGTACATTTGCAGTCAATATTTCTTTTTGTCCATCATTCTGGATTCATCTGCAGTCTTCTCTGCAAAAGATACAAGCAATACTGCTTTAGATTTTAGCAAAAGACAAGTAATAATTATGCTGCTTACCAAAGTCATTTATGCAAAAAAAAAAAATTATGCTGCCTATATTTCGGTATCAGGATTGTGCCTATGATGACTTCAAATGCTGCCTATGTAGTTTCTGAAACCACAGTCTCAAACATGAACCTTTTTTTTTTTTACAGCCACAGCTAGAACAAGATGTGAGACACGATCCAGAAAGCATCTCCAGCTGAGCTGCAGATGTGAATGTGTCCATGCATCACAGCTCCAGTTCCATCCCAATGCATGCAGCATGCAAACCAGCACTAATGACACTGAGGTCAAGTCAAGCCGGAAAACCAAACCATCCAGTCAGTAACATATGCAAGAGTCAGATAACACACCACAAAATTCAACACTTCTGCTATGGGCTGAAAACAGCTGTCCTTGTCTGCACACTGCATGAAACCCTGCCACATCAAACCCAGCCAGAGCAACGGCCCTCAGCTCGCAGCCAAGCATGGATATTACTTCCTGAGCAAATGCTTGTGTGCTTGCAGTGTGTAACAAGTGGTGACTAGCAGCAGATAAACCAGGGAGGGAGATGAGAAAGCCATACTAACCATACCCCCCCCACACACACAGAGACTGCAGCATCAGAAGCCTGTGTAAAGTGTGACGCGTCAGTATTTCTCCAGCACAGCCACACCTATCCCTTTTTCTGCTGGGCTCTGTATTTCACTGGATCAGATACTTGATGGCTTTTCCATCTCCGAGGCAATAAGCCTGGCCTTAAGTGTGTGTGTGTGTGTGTGTGTGTGTGTGTGTGTGTGTGTGTGTGTGTGTGTGTGTGTGTGTGTGTGATGCTGCAGTGCTGAGATAGGCAGACTAGTAGAAGCCTAGGCAAAGAGTTAAACCGTTCTCAGATTATTCTCAGCATATTGAGCACAAATATACATACACTTGCTTGCTACAGTGTTCAGAGTCTTTAGAGATTAGGATGACTGAATTACGAATCATGCATTTAGTTATTTCTAGAAGCGCTAAAAAGATCAAAACTGAAATAAGATGTGCATTTCCTGAACAAACGGCAGTGCTTGCAAGGAGGCAAAAACAGCGCAACAGTTTTAAATAAGTTGGTAACAACATTTATTCATCTTTGTTAATGTTGTTAGTTAATAATCAGTGTTGGGGAAAGTTACTTTTAAAAGTAATGCATTACAATATTGTGTTATTCCATAAAAAATTAACTAATTAGTTACTTTTTATGGAAAGTAATGCATTACGTTACTTTTGCATTACTTTTTGTCATCTGCACTGGGCTTGCTTGCTTATTTTTGATAATAGAAAACCCAAAAGTTCTATTTCTGGCGACTGTAAAGGCCCTTTCACACCAAGAGTGAAATTATTAAGCCTCAGGCTGAAGAAAATGCCTCTGACTCTGCACTTACTCCCAATTGTTCTCAACACAGGGACAGGAAAGGTGTCAGTGAATAAATAGGAAAACAAAGTAACTAGCGTTACTTATTTGAAAAAGTAACTCGTTAAGTAATGCGTTACTTTACTAGTTACTTGGAAAAAAGTAATCTGATTACACAACTCGCGTTACTTGTAATGCGTTACCCCCAACACTGATAATAATTGTTCATTGTTTGTTTGTGTTTGTCCACAGTGCATTAACTAATCTTAAAAATATAACTTTTATATACAAACTGAAAAAAAAGTATTACTAATGGTTGAAATTAAGATTAGGATTTATAAATGCCGTTTAAGTCTATTTCATTATTAGTTCATGTTTACCATTAAAGGAACAGTTTGCCCAAAAATGAAAGTTTTTGCTGAAAACCCTCAGGCCATCTAAGAGGTAGATGTAGAGTTTGTTTCTTCATCAGATTTGGTGAAATGCAGCATTGCATCACTTGCTCAGCAATGGATCCTCTGCAGTGAATGGGTGCCGTCAGAATGAGAGTCCAAACAGCTGCTAAAAACATCACACAAGTAATCCACACCACTCCAGTCCAACAATTAACATCTTGTGAAATGAAAAGCTGCATGATTATAAGAAAAAATCCATCATTAAGGCATTTTAAGCAACTTTAACTTAAGTAACTTCTGGTCAAAATAGGTGTTCATAATAATCCATAATAACGCTTCCTTCCGCAGGAAGCGAAAATATTTGAAGTTAAAAATGTCTTAATGACGGATTTGTTTCTTACAAACACAGCTTTTGGCTTCACCTGACATATTAAGTCGTGAACTGAAGTGGTGTGGATTACTTGTGGATTACTTTTTAATCAGCTGTTTGGACTCTCATTCTGACGGCACCCATTCGCTGCAGAGGATCCATCGGTGAGCAAGTGATGTAATGCTACATTTCTCCAAATCTGTTCCAATACAGAAACAAACTCATCTACATCTTGGATGGCCTGAGGGCGAGTACATTTTCAGCAATATGCCATTTTTGGGTGAACTATTCCTTTAACAAATGAAACCTTATTGAAAAGTATTACCAATAAGTTCAGGTTTCAGGCTTAAACAAAATGTTGCATCAGAGCTGGTTTGACACTGTGCATGAGAATCAACACAATGTGAGTGACTCTGCAGATGCTAAACAGAAAGAAAGACTGATCACAGTTCAGCATGCAAATACATGCAAGAAAGAAAACCAGAATGCAAATGTCGCTATGATATCATCACCATAGTTCCATCGTGAATGCTGAACATTCTATTACATTTCAATTTCAAATTTCTTTCTAAAGCACAATGTTAAAAACCAAAAATAGCCCCGCTGAAATTCTGTACTGAAAGTGGTGGCTGAGGCTGAATTAATTGCAGAAGTTTAATACTGGGTTTAGAGAACAATCCTTGACCAGAATGTTTGAGTAATATGAATACAGCGCTGCCTTGAAAGCACATATTCAAATCAGACTGTATTATTTGAACATTTTATGCTCAAAAGTGTTTCTCATGCAACTGTAGAGCTGAGAAAGAGCTGTGCATGTCAAAGTCACATGTCTAAGGCAGCAAAGAAATAAAGACGAGGATGTACGCATCAATATACTTCACAGATAAAAACCAGCAGACTGGTTTATTCAGGAAATTATCTTCATTTTAAAAATGTTAATGGAGACAGACACTTTTCAAGCTTCATTTCACATAATTTAGTGTCTATAAGGACTGAAGCAACACATTAGATGCAACCAAACAGAAATACAATTACATGCAGCATTTAGTGATTCATTGGTTTGTGCATCTAAAAGAGCAGGGGGGAAAAAACAATGTTAAATACAAATAGTAAAATAAGTAACCACATAATCATAGCCAGGACAGCAAAATAAACAGGCTTATCAACTTCTCAAAGGGAGGAAACGCTTCTGGTTTCTTTTGTTGTTGGCATCAAAGGCTGTGCGTCTAAAGCACTTTGGCACAAATTCATTTGGGGGGTTTATTTTTAAAGAGCCAGCCTCTAAACTAAGACCACCAGATCAATACTAACCCATAACAGGGTTTACGAGGGCTTAAAATTCACCAAGTTACGGTGTAATTTTGCCCAGTGTTAGCAAAGCAGTGAAGTTATACTGACCGCAGCACATAACAGACCCAGCGTCTTGTTTACACCCTTTTTATGGTCTTTGGAAAGAGGGAGGTTATAGAGGGTGGAACACAGAGAGAGAGACGCTGTTATAGAAATAACACAATGCGTTTGGGCATAAATGTGAAAATATGTGTGGTACGCTAGCTGATGTGTGATATATAGGTTCAATTTTTATTAAACTTTATTTTAGCTATCTATATTAGTTAACATGTATTAATTCACAGCATGTATTCATTTATTAAAACAGTAATGATTATTATTCATCTAATATTATTTATTTTATAATTAATTTAAATATTAATTTATTTTAATATTATGCATATTTTAATCCTGACAGGATAAAGTAGAAAACCATCGTCCTTTAAACAAAACAGTATGTTGCAATCATTATACAAACATTTCTGGCTGCTCAGATTCGAGAGAGTGGTGTTAATATGTTATATTAATTAAAATATACTACTTGATTAATTCAAATGCATTTTTTAAAACATTATTTAAATAAATTTTAAATATTGAATTTTTAATAATAATAATAATAACTATTACTATTATTATTATTATTATTATTATTATTATTATTATACAGTTATTAAAGATATTTCAATTTAATTTAATTTCATTAAACATGAGATCACTTGACATTCACTGTAGTGTTACAAGTAAAAACATACTTGTAATTAAAAAAGTAAGCAGTCATTATACAAAAAAGAAAATTCTGGCTGCTCAGATTCATGAATACGTAAAAAAAGGATTAAAATGTTGTCACACTAAAAAATATTAAAACTACTATTATATATATATATATATATATATATATATATATATATATATATATAATTAATGCATTTGGTATAATGAACATTCAATGAAACAAAAACATTTTTTATTTTTTAAATATAATTATATATAACTTATTTAATAAATAACAATTACTATTAATATAGAATTATTAATAACTCCTCTTAATTGTTACTTCACATTTGTTCATAATACATAAATGCTAATTTATACAACTCAACTTGCTAATTGTGACTAAATGAAAAAAATATATATTACCCCACACTAAAAAATACTGGGTTAAATACAACCCAGCGCTGGGTAAAATATGGACAAACCCAGCGATTGGGTTGTTTTGAGGTTACGACCCAGAAGGTTGGGTAAAACATTTAACCCATCCGTTGGTTGAAAATAACTCAGTCGCTGGGTTTGTCCATATTTTACCCAGCGCTGGGTTGTATTTAACCCAGTATTTTTTAGAATGCAATTATATTTTATATTCCTACAAAGAATTTCTAAAACATCTGTATGCACAAAAAAGTTTATATTAAAAAAAAACAAAAAAACTACACAATATATAATGTATGCAAAAAAGTTCAATTTAATGTTAATGAATAATTAAATGACCTTTTTATCCAATCACAATTCCTGTTAAAGATTTATCCCAAACAGAGGTTCAGCGTCTGTAACATGCTAATCAATCCAGAACAAACGAAGACATCAGCGCTTTCTTCCCTCTCCTGTGTTCTGTTTGCTCTCAGCATTTATTACGCCGCATTTTAGCAGGCTAATTTAATCAAATCATTCATTTCCATTTCAACAATAGCAGACGAGAGGCTAAAGGATGAATCAGGAAATGTAGGCAAGTAACCCTTCTAAACACGAGCTTCATTCAGCTGTATACTGATTTATGTTGGCTTCATTTAAGGGCTGTAAGTGATTCTCTCTCTCCTCCTCGCGTCTGACATCTTCCAGCTGGCGGTGATCTTGTGCGTCACACAGATATGCATGAATATTCACTTACAGCAGGTACTCAAAACAAGGTGCTTACGGGACGCATAATTGAAATACGACCATATTAAATTATTCTCATCTTCTCAAGCTCCTTGTCAAATCTGATCACACGTGCGTTTTATAATTGAGCCCCCGGATGTGTCTAAACACTTTCTCCTGAAATTCTCTGGTAACCTGAATGAACTTCCAAAGACACACATTAACCAATGAGCAAAGCCATGCTGAGGTAATGCTCGGTTAAGTGCTACTAAAATGAGGGTTAACGCTACTCATTTAATGAGCATTCATCAAATGAAAGGGACGGGGTTATGCAAGGTCAGCAAAGCGGCATGGGATAAGATCAGATAAACTGCCTTCCTGGTCGTCCATCACTGGGCTTGTCAATAGCAACATGCAGTATTTGCATGTAGCAAATCACTTTGTAGATAAGTTCAGTTCATGCATCTGAAAACCATTACTTGTGCACCAGAATGTTCTCCTCATGTTCTTTTAATTAACCCCACACAGGGTCTGAAATTAAAGCTGCACTTCATTATTCATCCTTCATTAAAAAAAGATTTATTCCTAAAAGATTGACTGGTACTTTTTGAAAAATCATCCATGCTCACATGACATGAAATGACTCTTTTGTGTGATGCTACATTCATGCTGCCAAGTGTCAATATTCAAGAGGACTAAAAAAGAATTAATAATTATATGTAACCATTAAAAAAACACTAAAATGATTAGCAATTCATCATCCTGCACAACAATTATAAAACTACTTGGTTTTGGCATCTTGTAAGTCAAATTAAAGAAATTAAAATGATAGAAAGCTAACTTTTTTGCTTAGAAGTTTATGATGTCAAAACTCTTCATATGTGTGGCAATACATGTAGAATATTCCTTACATTAAGCCATCCAAAAAATAAATACATTTTCTATATATATATATATATATATATATATATATATATATATATATATATATATATATATATATATGGGAAATGCCCCTGATATTATATTTTATATTTTATATATATATATATATATATATATATATATATATATAAAATATAATATCAGGGGCATTTCCTCCGAGTAGGCAAAATATTGAATGACAAAATGATGGATATTACAGAAATAAAACTATGCAAATATTACTAAATATAATAAAAGTTACTCATTTTTATAGAGTAACACTGTCCAACAGCGACACCCACAGGTAAAGTTACAGCGGAGGCTTGCCTCCCTTCACCCCATCAACTTATAACAGAGACCCTTAGCGTGCCGTGGGTTTGGGGGGGGGGGGGGTAACTGAGAATGAATGGGGGAAAGTCACATGAGAGGAGCGATATGATTGGATATGACTGGTTATGTTTGGCTGTGATTGGTTCATGAGATAAATCCCGCCTCTTATGTTTGTGCACATTCCGCATTCGCGAATCAGTCTGAATCAACAATATAATGGTGTTAATGGGAAGACTAACGTAAAAAAAATTAAGTAAACTACTCACACACTTAAATACAACCACGTTGTTACGTGAAAATAAGACTTCAAATGGGCTGAAAACATGATCTGTGGGAGTTTTTGGTGAGTAATCAGCTTGGTTAAATTTGAAGTGAATCTCCATGTCTGTGACCAATACTTCCAGAGCTTTGATGACTGATGATCCAAAAAAATTACAAAATAGTTAAAAGTTAATTATTAAAAAGAATAGATGAACATAAGTTCACAGATACAATATATTGTTTAAATTGTTACTGCATGAGTTATTATTTTGGAATAAATGTAAAATGCTTAAAAACACTAACTTGATGAGATTCACATGGCTTTGATAAATATAATATTCATTACACTGTTAATGTAAAAATATAAAATAGAATAGTTTTTTTTTCTTTTTCTGATGTAAGTAATGTTTATTTAACCAAGAAAATGTGAAAAAATATATACTTAAAAATTCATGTTTGATTTAATGTATTATTTGTCAAGTATTTGTAAAAAAAATAATAGCAAATTCTGAATGAAAATTGCTTCAAAGTGAAACCAATCCAATTATTTTCATGTTGCAAATGAAAAGCAAATATGTTTGCTATAAAAGTATAATGAAAAATAATTGTATGAATGTATAGAATAAAAATAATTCATAATTATGGTCAGAAAAATTCACCAGAAAAATCAGTAATTTTACACGCTGATCTCACATAGGAGAAATTTGATTTTGACTAAGAGCGAGGTGCTAACATTTAGAGGACGCTAGATTTCATTCGCCGTGGGTACGGCATGTCTCTACCCATAAACTCCCTCCCAGTCAATACACGGACTGTAAAGGGATTGAATTCAAGACTCAAAGATCTCCAGTGCAGGCCGCTGTTTATTGCCCTAGACTCCGAGCATCTAAGACTGCTTGGATAAGGATCTATAAATAACTGAATGTGTCATGATATAGAGAGGGGAAGAGATAAGCCAGAAATGAAAAGGTGACCTGCAAGGGGATGAAGAGAGGAAAGACAACACTTCCTGAAACACAGCGCAGCAGAGCTGACAACTGTGTGAAAGGTCTCGGCCATGTCGAGCAATAGAGTCACAAACACACACCACGCATGCACTGCTTTCCTATTATTTGCACAACAAAAACAACTCAGGCCAAAGTGAAGAGCTGAAAAGCTTCTTTACCACATAGACACTAACAGAGAGTGCTGATTATCATCAACTGAAGAGTGCCAATGACTTTTTCAGCAGAAAGTTTCTGAAGGTATTTTTCCCATACATGAAATATATTGCAAATGCATTTCAGAAAATGAGTCATTTCTACACCAATATCCATCAGAAATGAGTCATTTCTACATTGCAAATGATGCAACTGAAATGGTACAATAAAAAATAAAGACAACACATGTCCTTGTTACACGTTACATGTACTTACTATTATAATAACAATAAATTATGCATAATTACATGCAAGTAACCCTAACCATATAGTAAGTACATGTAGTTAATTAATATTACTATTACAAGGACACCTTAAAGTATCAAGTGTAACCAAAATAAAATATAATAAATTCAATTATAATTGTAACTTACATTTATGCATTGAATAAGAATATAAAATATATAATAAATATATATAAAATAATAATGAGAACCTAAAAATTACAATAAATTCTAGGTACACAATATTTTGTTGGATTTATTACAAAATATTCAAATATATTAATGACATAATACAAAATGTACAACTAATAATCTTGAATAGCACCAAAAACAATACATAAACAAATATAGTGGGATCCAAAAGTCTGGCCACATTCAAATATATAAAATTTGTTGTACCATTTAAATAGAAATAAAGATTTTGATTTCTGAAAAAAATTCACAAAAGAAATATTAAATATTCAACACTATTTCTAGGTCACTCTCAAGTAAATGAGAGCCATGGCTCTTCATACACTATAAAAAAAATAAAAAATCAATATGTATGATCAATAAAGTCATGGCAACTTGGAGTCTTTAGATGAGTTATATAAGATTCAACTCAATTTTTTAAGTCAGTTTAATATAATTTGAAATTTGAAATGAGTTGTACAGCCAATTTGATTAACTTTAAAAAAGAAAGCAAGCAGCAACTGAACAAAGACGATGATAAAGTTTGATAAAGTTTTTTTTCTTAAAGTCGAGTTAACATAGGTGGAAACTTCTTACAGTGTACAGGCAGTCCCACATTCTTCCATCGAAGCTCAAGATGCTCTTTGAAACATTTGAGATCATTCTAAAGCTCCAGTACTGCTTTAATTAAAGCAGAAGAGACACAAACCAAAATCTACAACAATCTGAAATTCACCTTAATTTTTCAATCCAACGTACACCATTTTACAATATGTAAAAAAACAGCTCCCCAGACTTTTGCACCCCATGTACTGTACGCCTTGCTGCATTACACAAGAGACATCACAGTCCTTTTGTACTTCTGCTGCTCCTCACCAAAGAGAAACACTATTCTGAGCTTCAAGAGAGACATGAAGAACACCAGAGAGAAAACAACCAGCAACTGACAGCAAATCAGAGCAAACAACAAGAAGCAAAGGCCAGTGTCTACACCTAACATGAGCAATATGCCAAATAAAGAGAAACAATAATCAATATTAATACTAATGTTGTAATGTGTGTTGCAGTGTGCAGGGAATCCCTCCGGCTGTCACTCACAGTCACAACACTATCAATCATGACTAAGCAGCGATCCTCACACACGCCGGCTCTGCTCCAAAACACAGCAAGCTTTCTTAATGTTTACTGCATGCTTACTGTCAAGGGTGCTTCACAGGCAGCAACCCAGCAAACAGCACTCCAACTAGCTGTTTGGTAAATGCTGTCTACATAGGCAGCTCACTATGTTTTGGAGCAGATCCAGTGTCTCTGTGTTCACAGGAAAGAGTAACTGCACTGAAGCAGCTGTTTGAATACCGAATCATTTAGTGAACGACAACAAGGACGGTTTTCAGGTCTCTATCAAGGCCCTGATGGCATGCTGCAGATGCTTATGGATATGAATGTGTCCTGCCTGCACCGTCTGTACTCATTTAGAATACCAATTTGTCATTTAATTGCCGCTTAAATATGATTTACAGTACATTTACAGGAACAAGCCCACTGGGAGGAGCACAATGGAGATCATTGTTAATGAATCACACTTTGTGGGATTTGAACCTACAACCTTTTAGGTTGCCAGATTAGATCTTTACTACTAAACCACACAACATCCTCTACCTGACTCTTTTCATAACACGCGACACAATTGTCATATTTACCCACTTAACCAGCACTTAACTACCTGAACTATTCAAACTAGCATACAATAGAGATGGACACAATTACTTAATTACTATTCTTATATTAGTGCTGTCAAAATTTGTGTGTTTTGATAGCAGGCGTTTAATTTTTCCAGTTTAACGGTGTTAAAAATATTTAAAGGGGTCATAGAATGGGTAGAGAAAAGATCATTTTTATGTTTATTTGGTTTAATGCAATGTGTTTACCTGGTTTAAATAAAAAAAAACGCTCTATTTTTCACATAATTTACATTATTTTATCTCCTCTAAGCCCCGCCTTTCTGAAACGGGTCGATTTTGACACAATTCACCGATGAAAATCATCGAGGTGTGCTCTGATTGGCCAGCTGTATCGTGCGTTGTGATTGGCCGATTACTCTAAGCGTGTGTCGGAAATGTTACGCCTCTTACCATATGTGGAATATCAGCCTCCTGAGCAATTAACAGGTGATAATGTCGACTGTACTACCTTATCAATTCGAGCCCGAATCTGATCCAGAAAATGCAGAAGACCAAGCTGATCAGTCAACTCGGCCAGCGCGACTTGATCAGAACGTAGCAGATTGGTAAGGTTTTACTTTACAAATAACTATTATACCGTGTCTACACCTGACGCGACATTCGTCGCAACGCAACAGCTAAAGTCTGTGAACACTAGACGCGACAAAGCGCGTATTCTCTGCGTATTCCTTTGGGCGGTGTTAGGCAAATCTCCCAAAATGCTGACGTAGATAACTGGGGGTGTGTTTGAACGATCCGTTTTAGCGGGGTGTGGCAGACTTCTAACTTTAATAAAGAATATCTCTTTGGATTTGAGACTTTAGTCTTTGCAACTTTACAGATCTTCTTTATGCACCAAGAGCTTGTAACAGTCCAAAGAGAAAGGAAAACTTGAAAACTCATTCTAGGACCCCTTTAACACATTATGGATTAATTTATAGTTAATTTAGAATTTAGTGTTAACTTCTGTATTCAATTTCTCTATATTTCCTACTTGCTGAAGGGCACAGGTAAATATGACATTTATTATAATGTGTTTATGTGAAGAAGTTCACTTAATTTAGAAGCTGTTATTTTTAATAATAACTAATAAATGTTAAAATTGATAACTCTCAATTATACTGTAATGTTGAATGGCTATATTTAACGGTTAAATATTAGGGGGAAAAAACAAATTTTATAGAGACATCAGTAGTATTGGTATCAGTGATATTCGCCTTCAGTCACAAAAAAGATGCCATTAAAGAAATATTAAAAATATGCTGTCTTTATGTTGTTTCTACATTAATTTGAAGATTGAATGTGAAATTAATCGTGATTAATTTTAGAAAAAAAGTCAGATTTTTTTTTACCAATTGACAGTACTAATTATTAATATAGTTATTTTTGTTGGAAAATTCAACAAAACAAATATTTATTAAATTAAAATGTTAAATATCTATTTTTGTAAAATTCAGTGAATTAAATTTTGACTTTTTTCACAGAACTGAGAATTGTTTACACCTCACATTGTTTTTTTTTCTGCCTCAGAATTAAAATTCAAAAAGTAATTGTGACTCGCAATTCAAACTTTATATATTCTGAGAAAAAAGTCATAATTACGCTAAGAAAAAAAAAAAGCCTGAATTGTGAGATCAAAAATCACGACCTTGTTTATTTTTTTATTCTGGGACGGAAATGAGCTTCCATATAAAACAGATTTTGTTTCGAGATTTGACTCTCAGTTCACTGGATGAGCCACATTTAAAGCACAGCGTTTCTCTACACCCAAAAAACAGCAAGCCTCTACATGTCTTTGCCAGTTTGGGACACGTCCTGCTCCGTATTTTCACTTTATTCCACATTCCTCAATGTGTAAATAACATAGATCTACCACGCTATAAATCGTCATGCCACCCTGCCCTACCGTACAATGCAAACTCAAGCTGTGGATTCATTGGGCAATCAGATCGAGCTGTGTGGCATCTAAATATGTGCCAAATACAGGAGCAGATGGCCTGTTTTCTGCTGGAGTCTCAGTCCTGTTTGATCAGTTGTGTGTGCCTGATATCATCCACCTCCAGAGAGCTCATCACATGTGCACAAAACCCAGCAAATGAAGTTTACACATAAACCACAGCACAGCCTCAATGAAGTCAGCGCTGCAGACAATGATAAAACTCTTATCCCACAATGCAACTCACCTCAGGCTGAGAGAAAGCTGCTGGTCCTTAGACTGGAGGAGATCGGCCACAGAGAAGCTGCTACTTCCCAAGAAGTTGCTCTAAAGAGGAAACACAGAAGAATGTGGTCATGGCATCAATGCAGACCTCATCAAACTGTAAAACAGAGATTATCCTACATAGACTTTTCATTTATTATGTCACTATATCTAAACCATACTGCAACTTTCAGCTACAGTTACTTTTTAAATTGCAAATCAATTCCTGAATTTGAACTGAGGTAGCAAATATAGAATTTTATAGAATTTTAATATAGAATTTTAATATGGAATATAGAATTTTTACGCAAATTTTGAATGTAATGAAGCAGAATCAAAATGAATCAGATTCTAAATCGTATAAGTGTAATGTTTAACTAGAAAATAAAAGTTTAAGACACCATTTGAATGATGAAAAGAGTAAAAAAAAAGTTTGAAGTGTTTAATTCATAGGCTTCATAAACAGAAAACTAAAGCAGTGGTTCTCAAAGTGTGGGGCATGCTGCCAGGGAGGGGGCACACGAGTATTGCAGCGGGGGGGGCGCGGGCCATCAGCAGAAAAAGAAAAGAAATAAAACAGTAAACAGCCAAAGGACGTAACTTAGAATGGGAGATGGATCGGTTTGTGAAAGGGAAGAGAAAAGCCATAAATGAAGTCGCACAGACCCAGGCAGGTACTGGTCATTCAAAAGCTAAATGCAGAAAATATGACGAGGAATATCTTGCTCTCGGCATCACTCACCGTGTTAACCATAGATATGTATAGATGCCCCATTCGACCGTTCCAGGCACGCAGATGCAGCCGCCATCTTGGAATGTCAACTTGACGTCCTTCACCATATTGTAGGTTCGCACAGAGCCGTTGAGCCATTCTGTGCAGGATTGTGGCATCTTTCGAATATTCAGTAATTACTATAGTGAATGACGTCAAGTTGACCAATTCAATATGGCGGACGGCTTACGTATAGCGGTCCATAGAAACAGTCGCTAATGAGGCATCTACGTATACATATCTATGGTGTCTACGCCAGACGCTACAGTTGTCACGTCGCACCGCAACAGTTCTACACTGGACGCGACAAAGTGACCGTTGCAAATCATTTTAACTTTGTATCAGTACATCATAAATAGAACAAGGCATCAGTTTAATGTCGGGGATTTATCTTGTCGTGTCGCTTCCAGTGAAAACAGTGTCACTGATTATAATGGTTTCTGCTGTATTTTGCTAGATACGGTGTTAATTTCGTTGGTGAGGAGGAAAGGCCTGTGTGTGTCCTATGCCTTAGCGGACAGCATGAAACCCACAAAATAAATAAATAAATAAATAAATAAATAAATAAATAAGTAAGTAAGTAAGTAAGTAAGTAAGTAAGTAAGTAAATAAATAAATAAATAAATAGCAGAGAGAATAATAATAATTATAATAACAGTAGTCTGAGGTAGGATGGGGATTCGAGGGGGGGGCGCCAGATTTTTTTATAGGTTTAAAGGGGGACACGACCAAAAAAGTTGAGAACCACTGAACTATAGAATGATATACAGACAGATATAAAATTGGATGGATGGAACAAAAGATAGAATGATAGCTTGATAGAACAACAAATAGAACAATGCAAATACAGACAGAAAGATAGATAGAATGATAAATAGAACCACACATAGAATGTTACATAGATCAACAGACAAATAGCACAATAGATACAACGACAGACAAATAGAATGACAAAAGTATAAAATGACAGGCAGCGAGACAGACAGATGATAGATAAACTATGTTTCCATCACCCTGTTTTTATGCGCATTTTGAAGTATCGCATCAGAAACGAATGAAGGAAACAAAAAAAATCCCTTAATTCGCAAAAAAGTTTATAAACTCACTTGAAGTGTTTTTTTTTGTGCAAAAAAAGTCATGTGACTTTGCGCGATGGGACGGCATAACCTGACTAACCAGTGGACCAATTTCATTGCATTTCTATAATTGCCTCCCAGAACAATTACACAACTGCGTTTCCAAACAGCAGGCATCCATCGTATTTATTGTGTTTCATCTGCTCACTCTGAGGGGCAAGTAATTTATTATAAATGAAAATTATTATATTTAGTGGCTTCTCCTACTTTTCTTAGTGATATTTAGTGGCAGTTTATCAGGATGTGACAATTTTGTTTTCTTTGACTCTTTTTGGATGGAAATGGTGCTTATTCGTGAATGTTTTATGCGATATTCCAATTTTGCGCATAAGTTAAATTTGCTACTTTGGGTGAAAACCCATCTCTCTCTCTCTCTCTATATATATATATAGACAGAGAGAGAGATAGAGATATATAATATATATAGATAGATAGATAGATAGATAGACAGACAGATATACAGAGAACATTTCCATTCCTGTCACACAGTAATCATCTGCTCCTAGCAGCCTGGAAACATGTTTGTGTGTTTATGCATGAATCCAGCAGTTGCAGTGAGCATGAATAAACACAGTGCAGGAAAGAAGCCATCAATAAACACACCCAAACACACAGAGTGGACAAGAGACAGATTGCTAGAGGAACAGGAATAGAGTTGAAGAGCAGGAGAAATGGAAAATGATGTAAGGGAACTAGAAAAAGCAAATTTTTGACTTAAAAGCTTGAAGTTCAGCAGTCGTTACACAGATAAAGAGACAGACGCTGACGGAGGCTGACAGACTATACTGAAATCTCTAGGAGGAGAGACGTTCATAAATGTCTGGTCTCAGAAGGATGCAGCAGCTTAAACACAACTGCTTTGTCAAGCAACATAATGAGAAAACACAGACATAAATGTGGACTGGATGTGTTCATCACTCTGGTATTGTTCTGCTGAGAGAGAACCGGTCATAGCAAGGACATGCAGCCCTCTACGCTGCCTTAATTAGTAATTACAACACACACACACACACACAGAGACAGAGACAAGAATCCCTGGACATTTCTCAAAAATGAATTACTGTGCCACATTCTTCACTGTAAAGACTCTATGCAAGCCAAAACAGACTGATTTTTGGGGGAAATGCTGTGGAATTGATTTATACATGAGTTAAATGGAGCTGGGAGTCTTAGAGCGTTTTCACACCTGGCTGGTTTGGAGCGTTTTTTTCTCCCTTGGTTTGGATATATAAATATACATATTCAAAGATGGGTAGTAACTGATAATCTGGATTACATAATCAAATTACAAAAATTGAGTACTCATAAATAAAGTATATTACATTTTAAAATACTTAGATTACAGTTTTTTTTAATGGATTACATATTATTTACACAGTGGTAAATTATTCATAATTTACTGATTCTCCCTTATTCTTCTAAAAAAGGTTTCCTTTCATGTTTATTAAAGTGTGTTCATGTAATGCAGAGATTCCCAAACGTTTTGTCAGCCAAACCCCTTTTTTATAGTCTATGCCTTTGACAAAAAATATTTATTAGAAATATTCAATTCAATTCAAGTTTATTTGTATAGCGCTTTTCATGATACAAATCGTTGCAAAGCAGCTTTACAGGAAATTAAGTTTCTATAATATTTATATATTGTAGAAACTTAATATATTTAACATATGGCAAAATTTGGTAATTCTGTATGTTGTCTGAGGGTTGGCATTATCTGAGTTCCTCTGAGGGGTTGGCATCATCTCTTCTCAGGTGTTTGGGGATCCCAGATCATTTAAGGGTTGGATCCAAACTGAAGCTTGTGCAATTCCTAGTTATCATGGGATGTTAATCCCGTGGCAGAAACAGAGAAACAAATAGAGACATTATTAGCATAGCTGCTGTTCCATACAAGCGAAAATGATTTGTTCAACCTAAGCTAAAGAATAATGTGCGTTTGATCAGATATAACTGCTGTACAAGATTATGAGATGCATTATGTGAATGCTTGGCTAAAGAGATGTGTCTTTAATCTAGATTTAAACAGAGAGAGTGTGTCTGAACCCCGAATGTCATCAGGAAGGCCAAATGTGAAAAAGCTCTACCTCCTTTAGTGGACTTTGCTATCCTAGGTACTACCAAAAGTCCAGAGTTTTGCAACCTTAGGGAACGGGATGGATTTTAGCGTGGTAGAAGACTAGTTAGGTGCGCAGGAGCTAAACCATTAAGGGCCTTATAGGTAAGTAATAATATTTTGTAACTGATAGGTAGCCAGTGCAGAGACTGTAAAATTTGGGTAATATGATGAAATATCCTGAGAAAGTTTAACAAGTTTCCCTGAGAATAATTTAACAAGACATTCACATGTTCACAGCTCTCTGATGTTGGTTAATGGTCACACTGACATGCAGATAAATAATTTTGATCATTTTTATTTTAAAATACTTTATTCTTATTTTACACTTTTATGGTTTAATTAATTATTAGCTTTTTATCAACTCACAAACCCACTGCAGATCTTACATTAATCCCAGTCAGGGAAACCATGGTGTCATGTAATGTTTAATGCATTTCAAAAATATTTTCTTCCTCTTTGTTCTATCTATCTATCTATCTATCTATCTACTTATTGAACTGCTAGTTGTCTCAATTCTCTACTCCAAAAATCCAACTCACTTTAAAATCATTGCAAAGCAAACATGAGCGGCACGTAATATCGCCAAATGTTCCTGTCATTTGAATGTTTGCTTTTTTTAAATAATGATTTACTCGTAAAGCTGCGCGTATGGTGTTTACCGAGACAAAGTGTTGTCAGAGATCAAGACGGGATCTTGCGCTTGACATGATGAAATACATGGGGTTTGGCTCTGACACCGATGTGGGATAATTGGGAACAACAGAGCAGAGCATTCCTGAGCAGGAATTGGTTTAGCATCATCATCCTTTCAATTCAGCGAAATAAGAAGGTCACGAGCCACTACACAGAGCGAGTAGTGATTTATTGATGTTTTACATGTGCTGAAAAGGTTACGGGCCAATTCACAGTATTGACAAAACTTTAGTGGAAGAGCCACATGTGTGTCGAGATAATAGCTAAATCCTCTACATACACTTCAGAAGTATCAACCTTATAGACACACACCATGCAGTGTACAAATACTCTTCTAGCTTGTCTCGGTCTGTATCTCTTTTATAAAGATTGCAGTGCCTGAGGAACACAATCTCAGGCATCATTACTCCACAAAACACTCTGAACAGTATGCTAAGTGTGAGAAAAAGATCAGTCATGCAACTTTGAAAAAACGCTGTCCATGCAGCAGAATTGGTTTCAGAGAGTGAAGAGATAAAGGATAAACTAATGCAACCACTGAGACTAGTTATCTACATGTATCTCTACATAAACCAGTTGCACTGGTTGCAACTGTTCAAACAGTCCCATTTAGATACCAAAAATACCAAATGTATATTGAATACTGAAGGAGCGACACAGTAAAAGAGTCGAAGAAGTTTGACTCCTTGCCAAACCAAATATGAGTAAATATGACCCCAGACTTAAGGCAAAAGGCCTTAAATACACACTAAAGTGATAAAGTGATGTGTGTGTGTGTGTGTGTGTATATATATATTCATTCTAGATACTGGTGCAATACTGATATGCCAACATTGTCGTCATATGCAAATAGTTTAAAGATAAGAAATGTAAAAAATAATAGCAACATTTAAGTACAAAAGGTGAAAATAACTACCTCATTCATTCTAGCATTTTATAATCTCTCATTTTATGAGATCTCCTGCATTATTTTACTGTAATTTTTTTGGCCAAAGTGTGTTTTTCATGCCTTTCTACCCTACATACTTTTATTACTAAACAGTTCCTGACAAAACTACTCATTTTATCACCTTGAGCAAAACTGAAAATCATAAAATATTTGATCAGGGATTCTCATTAGTACAACCTGATCTCATGATGAACACATACCTCTGAGAACTTTTTCGCGAGACCCGAAATGTGTACCGGCATGTACGTTTTGTGACATATTTGATGTGAAACGTCCAGTGGGTGGCGCTAAAAGAGTGTTCAGTTTTTTCCCCCGGAACAGATGAACGTACATATGGTTCGTTTTATGTGACGTTGGTTTTGTATGTCACCGCAGTTCTGACTTGAAATGTCTGTTGAGTGGAGCAATAAGTCTAATGCTTCGTGACATTTTAAAATAACGTACCATCTGCACTACACCTAAACTACCCGATAGTATGAACAAAAGTGAGAGTGATGTAGAAACACAATCGCAAGCATGCCGTTTTAGCGCCTCTGGTGTTCATTTCTGTTGGAATCTGCAGTGATATGTAGGCTACTTATTGGCACGTATTTCGCATCTTGCGAAAAAGTTCCTAGAGGTACGTTTTCGTCATGAGATCAGGTAGCCTTGGCAACAAGAATCGAACCTCAAAATCAACCTTTAGACCTTTCAGCAAGCATTTGTTTTACTGATATGGCCATATCTGCAATACATTTAGACAGGTAGATGTTTAGGAAAGTGGTTTTAGTTTCTGTTTAGTGTTTTTGAAGAAAATAGCAAAACTCAAAATGACCTTTTACCCCAGAAGGCCTTTAGCCCTGTTGTACTTTAGAAATACTCTGCATGATTTATCTAGCTTTTCTTCTTCCTAGAGCACTTTTAAACAGACACACTCACAACGATGTGAAATCTTGATAACAAACCACCTGCAGCGTAAGGGGTTTTGTTTTGCTGTATTGTCTTTCTTTCTTCCTTCCTTCTTTCCGTGCTGAAGCTCTGAGGCGACTCATGAAGGACCAGACAACACCGCAGAAATAGTCTCAGTCTCAAGATGAGTCACATGCGAGAGCGTTTTTATCTCGTCTACTTTTCCAACTGCTGGTGGAGGAATTTTTCTGCTTTTAAAGGGCATCCTTTACACTGACCTCTTCTACACAAACACTTCCTTCCTCAGCGCTTTCACACTAATAGACCAGCTTCTCAGGTGCGTTGCAACATAGCAGCAAAACCACACACGCGCACACACACACACACACACACACTTGTTTCACTATCCTTGTGGGGACTCTCCATAGGCGTAATGGTTTTTCTGCTGTACAGACCGTATATTCTATTGCCCTACACCAACCCTACACCTAAACCTACCCCTTACAGGAAACTTTCTGCATTTTTAGATTTTCAAAAAAACTTCATTCTGTGTGATTTATTAGCTTGTTTACCCGTGGGGACCTCAATTTAGGTCCCCACCGTGACACAAGTCCCCATGAGTCTGTATGTATTCAGGTTTAAATCCCCACTGGAATATAAAAACAAGTACACACACACACACACACACACCTGTATATATAAGATACCCATGAACACAAAAAAACAACAACAGCTAAAAAAAACAAAAACAAGCTATTACAGCCATTTATACTACAGACAAAACAAAGCATGTAAAAAAAACCTGTTTCAAACACCATAAACATAAGTAATAAATGTGCTAGACACAAAAAAACAAAGAGAAAGAGAGGAGACGCAGCCCCACATTTTCACCAACAGCTTTATAGTTCATAGCCAGAAGGGGCAGGACAATCTGCTCGTCATTCAAGCAGACGAACATAATGGAACTTGATAAGCATTTCCTGAAGGAAACAGCAGCATTTGGAAGGCAGCAAGTTCTGGTTTAAGGTAAGTATATGTGTTAGTCTTTGATTCAGTGGGAATGAAATGGCGCATCAGAGACGCTTTATTGCTGTAATGTCACGCAGCACAGACAGCAGGATCTGATCAGCAGCACATGAAAAACAACATATGCACAATAAAGAGTTAGATATATGCAAGGAAGACCAATCAGTGTGCATATAGATATTGCAATGACATCACAGCTGGATTCATTTGGAATGCTGAACATTCTATGAATGCAAGTCAAAGGGAAATGTTCAAAATATAATCTCAAATATTTAAAAAAAAGAAGTGTAAAGCTTGCAAAAATACTCAAAATTATATATATATATATATATATATATCTCTATCTATCTATCTCTCAGGCCACTTAATCAGCCAATATTTAGCCAATTTGAGATATATTAATGCATTCCATATTTGTAATATCTTTTATATTTAATTTTATATTGTATTATTTTAATACTTTTTTGTGAATAATAAATGTTTTCAATATTTATTAAATATGTTTAATAAATAATTAAGTATTAATATTGTTAATATTGTGTAATAAAGTTAATATTTAGGTAATAAAGTATACTAATATTGTGTAATATGTAGACTTCTGCCACTAAAAAAAAAAAATCCATATCGGCCTGATGTAAATCCAATTTACCATTCATACTTAGCACAACCAACACTGAAATTACAGACACAAGAAGAGCTTTAAATGGAGAACATTAAACAGTTCAAACAGAATCAAATCCAGTAGTTTAATACTAAGTGTTGAACAAACTCGCGCCAGAATGTCTGAGGAATATCAACATTGTTCTGCTTTGCAAGTGAAATGAGAGAAAGAGGAAAGATAAAAGTGAAGTTTCCTGACATTCATGATGAGCTGCCGCTGTCACTCTCACTCTCTCTCTCTCTCTGTGAAGGAGGCTAAACGCAAACTTCTGATCATGCCCTCCCCTTGTCACCGGAGGAAGTGTGCATGCTCAAAACATGACACCGACACAAACAGAGATGCACGCTTACCTTGCTGTCTAAATGAAGACATACCGCACACTTCGGCAGTTTATATAAACCTAATTCTGACTCCACACTACCTCAAATAAACTTTCTACATGCTAGGACTCAAAAAATATCATGCAATTAATTCAGAAATCATTCGATAACCTCCCCAAAGGAAGATTTTTCCACATTTAGCTCACGTCTGGGGACCATTTTGTCCCCAAATTACAACAAACACACATCTGGCTCTTCAAAGACGACACGTCTCGCACTCCAAATCCCCAAATGCACTTATTTCCCACACAATTCCAACAACGTCAGTCCGGCAGCAACCAGTCCATCCCACCTGTGCGTTCAGGTCATTTGTCTTCGGGTGACAAACGAGAACCCTTAAGACAATCCGCACCTGCATAAACGCACTGCATGTTGACATCCTGAAAGCAGACTCACTTGTTAAGAGTAGCGCTTGCACTCGGAGGTCCACAGAGGAAGTGTCCTAGCGGAGGCGTCGCGGGGCAGAACCGCCTGCTGCACGAGACCGCATCTCCTCCTAAGGATACATTTACAGCCTCCTTCTCGTCTACGCATACCAGCCGGGGCAAGCAAACACACGCTCATGCAGCGAGCACGCAGAGCGGCGAGACAACCCGACTGAACGACTGAATAAACCACTGCAGATCTGAGCCCACGCCAGAGACACTGAGAGAGAGAGAGAGAGAAAGGGGGAGGGAGTAAGACTGGGGAGGCGTGTAATACTCAGAGATTAAGGAAGGAACTGAAAAAAAAGAGAGAGAGACAGAGCGCACACACTGTATGAGAGAGAGAGAGAGAGAGAGAGAGAGAGAGAGAGAGAGAGAGAGAGAGAGAGAGCGACAGCAAAAGTAGGTGAGACAGAAAAGAGAAAAACAGACACACCTCACATGGGTTAAACAGTGACGGGGGTCAGTGACTCAACAGCTACTTGAATTAACACACAGCGACAGACGCTGATTGTGTGTGTGTGTGTGTGTGTGTATGGTCCATATAGTCTGATGTTTGCATGTGTTTGCTCCGCAGTCGGAGGAATTACAGTTTCACAGGCTTACAGCTAATCCACAAACATGCATCAGAGCCACGTTTTCTGAGAAAAAGGAAGCTGTGGCTCCTCCAAACTATATACAGTATGATAAAATAATTGACATTATGGAATTAAAGCAAAAGAAAGATTATGAAACATCAGGTTAAATGCCATAGAAGACATATTTTTCTAATGTAAGGGCCGTTTATAACAGCACCAACAGCGTTTGTTGCCCAAATGGACGCTTTTCCCATTTTCAGGGTTATCAGATCCAGAAGTCATCATAGTTTGGTAAATTTAAACAATGGTGAATGGAAACTATATCATTTTTCCCATTTACTCCAAAAGAAAAAAAAAAAAAACTGAGATTGATTATGATGCTCAGAAGAGAAAAAGACATCAAACTTGCTCCCTCAGCCGTTAGTAGAAACACTCACACAGCAGTAGGGGTGGGCGATATACCAGTAGACACGATTAACTAGTAGAAATTTATCAGCCTTTAGAGATTTTGGACTATCGTGTCTATGTATGTGTCTATCGTGTATGCAGTCACGTGACATTGCTGTGCTACATGGTCACGAAAACGTATCTTTTTCACGCGTTTTTAAGCATTGCGGTTTAAAAACAAGTGATTTTAAGCCATTGAAATGCAAACAGCAGCAAAAGAGAACTCATTTCACTGTATGCACACGGTGTCTGAGAGGCGCATGTACGTGAAGACAGTGCTCATAGAGCACAGGAGTATTGAACAGAGTTATTTTTGCCGCTTCATAGGCCTTGAAGGGTTACACACACTTGCATGTCAAAACGCCTGTCTTTGCAAGTATCCTCATAATTTAGGTCTTAAGTAAAAGCAAACAGCTGAGAAAGAAAACACATGGGTAACAGTATATCGGATCCAGGCAGTTCTTAAAGTGACAGCAGTCTAATATTCCTGCTGTCTGTCATGCACGTTAATCTAACAACAAATGAGAGAAAATCTCTCTGTGCTCTTGACTAAATACTTTTGTAACTTTAATAAGACAAAATATATATTTAATTTACACAGTTAAGAATATGTGTTTTTATACATTTGATTACTTTTTAGAGAGTAGCATTTCTTATTTCTGTGTTCTACTGTAGTTTTTTGTCCTATTGCTTGTAATTAGTTTCTTATTCTTATTTAACCGCTGACTGTTCATTTGCCTTTTTAATTTAGGCTAGTATTAGTTTTTTTTAAGATATTGACACTGGTGACAAGAATTATGATATTTCTATGGCATCAAAAATTTTGATATCATAAAGACATTATTTAATTCAAATACAACTATATTGTGATATATATCGTTACCATGAAATAAAATCATATGATACATGATTTTGGTCATATCGCCCCTACACAGCAGCATTAATTATTTTTCTGTAATTTAATAAAAGGTAATATAACACAAAGGCCTGGTTTCACAGACAGGACTTAGACTAAGCCAGGATTATGCCATAGTTCAATTAGGACATTTAAGTAATTTTTATAAATGTGCCTTAGAAAAATTACTGGTGTGCATCTTGAGACAAAACAAAGGCATTGATATATTTTAAGATCAATCAATGCAAGTTTCTTTCAGCTGAAACAGCTCAGACTTACATTTTAGTCTGGGACTAGGCTTAAGCCTTGTCTGTGAAACCAGGGGAAAGTGTAGTACATATTATAACACTAAGGCCCGGTTTCACAGACAGGGCTTAGATTAAACCAGGATTAGGCCATAGTTCAATTATGATATTTAAGTAATTTTTATAAACATGCTTAGAAAAAAACATTACTGGTGTGCATCTTGAGACAAAACAAAGGCACTGATATATTTTAAGATCAGTCAGTGCAAGTTTCTTTCAGTTGAAACAGCTCAGACTTACATTTTAGTCTAGGATTAGGCTTAAGTCTTGTCTGTGAAACCGGGGGAAAGTGTATATAAAGTATATCATTCTAAATTTACATGACATTTTCTTAAAAACTGCTAAATTTACAATACGTGTGTCCAAAATCACATACTTATGCACTATTCTATGACGTTCTGTAGTATAAATAGTGCGAGTAGTGTGTTCACATTGAAAATTCCAAAAAAGTACACTTTAAATACCCAGATGATGCACTTGAATAACTGAAAAAATGAAGTGGTGAATGCTGGACTCTTGACACTTGAATGTTGCACTCAACTTTTGCAGCTTTAAATACATAGCGAAGGGGGAGGAGCTATCAGACTCCGATTATGAATGACAAAATAACCTTATATAATTCATACACTACATGGTTCATAGTGCATAAGTGCACAGTATACAGTGCGTCAGTTGGGACGCAGCTAATGTTAATAACTGAAAACGCATCATCACAGTCTTTAAGAAAGTGATTTCTGTGTTTGCTACCTTGCATGTTTTCTTTCAGATATGCTGGAAATAAGACTGATAAATGATTATTAATGTTACTAGGGTGAATGTAGTGGAAAAATACCAGTGTAGGGTCACATGAGAGGCGGCAGTGCCTCCACAGCGCTGTGATTGGCCGATGACCCTGTGACTCGTCTAAATGTGTCAGACTAGTGAGAATGGATGGACTAATTACAGAGTAAACAACTTAACCCCTCAGACATCACCAGTTTTTGGTTGAATCATGATGACCTTGAAATGACAACGTGTGAGTGAGCTGGTTTTTCATCTGTATTAAATTAAAGTTGCACCTCCTTTTTATGACAGCTGCAGTGTTTACAGATAATTTGATGACTAATGGTCTGAAAAGAAGGTGGATATTAACCATAATTGAACAACGGTTTGCAGTAACTAATAAAAGCTACACAAAACTGCATTACTGTAAACAGTTTAAAGCACAAAACAGATGAGACTTAACAGACTGATCATGTCTTCTGGTGTCAACAGTCACAAAAATACCACATGCATATGCGTTTCCTTTTAGCCTACATCTTCACACTGAGGTTTCACGCCAGCGTTTGCTCAATTTACTATACATAAATCTATTACAATGTTGCACAGGCAACAAAAACAAAAACAGAAATTTACTGATGAATGAAGGAGTTTGAAAAAAAAAATTCCACTGAACACATAAGAAACAATAGTAAGACAAAAAGGCGAAACTGCATGTTAAAGCAAACCGAACGGTGACTGGCCACTTCATCTGTCAATCAAACTGTGTCCTTCATTCTAAGTGGGCGGGTCTTAACCAGACTAAGCTGCTTATTCAGTCTGATGATCAAAAGTCTGGCTACGTAAGATTGTTACACCACTGGAACTGAATGATGACAAATTTATATCACATTATTAAATAATAGCCTAACTTCTTTCCATGACTTAATTTTCCTGCTCTCGACAGTCGCTTCAACAGCGCCGACCTCTGAGAATACAGATATCTATGAGCTACAGGTCACACATCGCTAGGCCAGAATTTCAATATCTCAGGCATGTTTGTTTAAGGTTAATGGAGTCAGTTTTTAGACCTGCCTGAGTGCTTTTCTTTTACTGTAAACAACCTTTAAACCAAAGCAACACACACAGAGTTAGGAGAGCGAAACGCAGGTCATACTACACTGATAAAGTATCCGTTAGATGCTGTAGGCACATGCTAGGGATGGGCGATATCTTATCGTTTACCGGTATCGATATACCGGTAAAAATTCTCCCCACGATAAGAATTTGTCTTCCCACGATAATAACGATAAAGTCTAGTTGTTGACATATTTCTGTGCGCGACAGTGCGGAGCGACAGGTGGACGTGAAATTGAGGAGTAAATCGCTAAATGAGGAGCTCGAGCTCCTTTTACAATCTGTAACTGTTTGGTCAGGGCTGTACAGTGCACAAAAAATTGGTCTGAATAAATGTACAGTCCCTGACAAAAGTCTTGTCGCTTGTGTACAAATTGAACTCAAGTGCCGCTGAAATATATTTCTAATCAAGATTTTTTTACAGGAAATGGCTCATTTTATTCCCAACAGCTTTTGTAATAATGTTTCAGTGCAAAACGAAACTGTCAAAAAGTATTCTAATATTCAAAGCTTGGTAAA
>JAFVLL020004823.1:0-48803 GCA_021397915.2 Tor tambroides | reverse complement strand
TAGATAGATAGATAGATAGATAGATAGACAGACAGACAGACAGACAGAAAAATGGATGAATGGAATAAAGACAGACAGATAGATAGATAGATAGATAGATAGATAGATAGATAGATAGATAGATAGATAGATAGATAGACAGACAGACAGACAGACAGAAAAATGGATGGGTGGAATACAGATCGATCTATCTATCTATCTATCTATCTATCTATCTATCTATCTGTATTCCATCCATCCATTTGTTTGTCCAATCCAGCATTCAAAATTTGTCTTGACAAACTTTCCTTTTCAAGTTAAAAAATGAGTTATTCCTACTTCCCTGCACTCAAATATAAATTCTGATCTCTACCTTAATTCAAATTCAGTACTGTCATTTATAAAGTACTCTTATTTAAATCTCTTCAAGTTTCTCAATTAAAATGGTGCTCAGTCTAAATATCCTCCATTTCCTCTCTCATGTCCTTCATCCATCTCCATAATGCTCCACAATTCTTACACCCTTCTGGTTTTCTTCCCTATATTCTGTCTGTGTCTCTTTCCTGCTGATTAATGAAGGTTAAATGGATCTGCTGATGGTTGTGTCAGTGTAAATTATTGAGTTTAGGGGGTTATGCTGTCTGTCAGTGCAATAATGCTCAATTCTCCCTGACACATGGGACAAAAGCAGCTGAGGACACAAATACGGCTCATTTGCACATGTCCATCACAGATGTCCAAATATACTGGATAAAATATTCCACAATATTCCATAAACGTCCATATATACACATACATACACAATGTAAACACTCTCCAAACGGCTGCTTTACTTCTTCAGTCAACTGTGCAATTGAATTTCAGGGATGCCACACTCAATATTCACTCCACTTTCCCTCTTTGACTGGAGACATGTTCTGAGAGGTGATTTTCTATTACCAGCCCTTACAAACTGCATGCACATGCACAAAAAATACAAGCCACTCTTAATTTACAGTTGTTCAACTGCAGTCAATAACACAGCAAGCTACTAACACGCTACATATGAGCATTGCATTTAACTAAATATTTTGCTTCAAAAACAAATAAATTACTTCATTAACCAATTATCTGCCCTGTGAATTGTTCATTTAGATGATCTGTGTGACCACAATAAAACAGGATGAAAAATATTGATATTTCAATTTAAAAATGCCATTCATAAAAAGAAAATTAACTTTTTAGGCATAAACTATATACATAATAATAATCATAAATGAATAAAGGTATAAAAGAAAAATAACAAATAAAATTAAACAACCCAACAAACAAATAAATAAATTCTATAGGTAGCATTTCAAACATTACGTAATTTTGAATGTTTCTGAAAAGACGCTATATGCTGTGTGTTTATGGGCATTTAAAAACTGTTACATAATGAAAACATTGTGTTTACATTAACTCTGTAATACTTATATACTCAAAAGGATCTTATGAGTTATATACTTCAAAAGCTAAACTGTTTTGAAAGCAGTTTTAAAACTAGTTTTGCAGAGTAAGTACTGTAGCTGCACTAGTTTAGTATAAATAAAAAACATATATACCCATTAAATAAAATAAATGCCTAAAAAATAAAAACGAAATGCTACCAAATATCTATAGAATTAATTTCTTTGTCATAGTTCTTAACCATAACTTATTAAATACATAGTATAAAAATACAACACAATCCTTATACATTTAATAAATAAACAATACGTAATAAACATAAATAAGTAAACAAATAAATTCTATAGGTTAGCTTGCCAAACTAAATTATCTATCCGTTATACTTATATATTCAAATGCTACACTGTTTTAAAAGCAGCTGAACTACTAGTGTTGTTAAGTTAGTAGCAGTGCTAGTTTAGAATAAATAAAAACACTATATTACTCAAGAAATAAAAATGAAATGCCACTTACTGAAATAAAATTTCTATAAAATGAAATGTTTTTCCACTGTAGTTCATCAAAATATAAATAATTAACTGTATATCAATTATAGAAAATTCTAATAAATGTATTTAATGGATTAAGAAAAATTTTAAATAAATAAATAAATACAAGAACGAACGAAAAGGCTTGGCAAGCTAAACAAATTTGTCTGTAAAGCCTATATACTCTTCCACTATTTTGAAAGCAGTCAAATACTAGTGTTACTTAGTTAATAGCTAGTTGTATTTATTTAGCTTACCTTCTGGTGCATGTCGGTGGTAAAGTGGTCCACCTCACCATCCTCGATCTCACCCATCTTCATTCGGCTCACCACCACTGTGCCCACTGTAGCTGAATCATCTGCTGTCCTGAAACACAACCATACACGCACGTCAACATCTTTTATGAACAGGAACGAGAGTGTCTGGATTACGCCCATCATATCTTTATTGCATCCAATCAGACTCATTGTATATTTGTATAATTTCCAATCAGAATGTCCGATCTTCCATAAAAAAGGGACACTGCGGCCTCGCTAAGGAAACTCAAACCCATATCTGAGGTCCTGTAGACATTAGCATTGATTAAGCAAGATTACTGGTTTTCTCAGTAGTAACCGGCTGCAGGTTTGGCACGATCAGATCGGGCCCCAGCTGTGGCTGTTCGCGTGCCAGCAGACTTGGAGCGAGTCTGATATCTGAGGTTATGATTGACCTCAAGTTAACTTTGAAGCTCGATTGAGTCGTGGAGGAGAGGAAAAGACATCCAGTCAGCCTTTAGAGGCGCATTGGCAAATTACCCATCCATGAACATGACCTAGACAAATCTAATTGGCCCTGGGTCTCTTTATGACAACAGTAAATCAGAGAGCGTTGTTATGAGAAGAGCTAGCGCTTTATGCTAATAGATCTGAATGAGACGCCGTTAGCAACGCATTTTACTTCTGTAATGTGACACTTTTCTGAGTGAAACAGGATATTTAATGATTAGAAGAAACGCAGGGACTTTTTATTCATTGGGGATTAATTGGAGAGCGACAAGTAGTCATTATAGCAAAAATGGAGCTTGATGGTTGGAGGGGTTAATAAAGTAAGAGGCATTCTTGATGTTAATTGAAAAGGAAAGTCATTTTAGAGGTGGCTCAAGTTATGGTGGGAATACTTTTTCCTATATATTTTAATCTCAAAGTGATTGTCGCTACATAAGCTGTCACACAAGAAGATCTTTGTGAAGTTTACGCACTTACTGTATACTACAAGCTCAAAAGATGTTTGTACCTGCCACCCACTGTGCATTTAAAATTAACAATATATATATATATATATATATATATATATATATATATACACACACACACACACATACACGCACACTATTATTCAAGTTTGCAGTCAGTGAGAATTTTTTGAAGAAATGAATAATTTTTTCAACAAGGATGCATTAAATTGATCAAAAGTGGCATTAAAGTAATTTATAAAGTTACAAAAGATTTCTATTTCAAATAAATGATGTACTTTCTATTCATCAAAGAATCCTGATAAAAATGTGCCATAGTTTTCACTAAAATATGAAGCAGCACAATTGTTTCCAATCAGCAGATTACAATGATTTCTGAAGGATCATGTGACACTGAAGACTGGAGTAATGATGCTGAAAATTCAGTTTTGATCACAGCATTAAATGACATTTTACAATATTTTGTAAATAGAAAACAGTTATTTTCAACTGTAATAAAACTGTAGTCAAAATGATAAGATACGAGATGAAAAGTCAAAATTATGAGTCACTAAGGGTGCTTTCACACTTGGTTTGATTGCCTGGTCTGAACCCGAGTTCGATTGCTGCCCCCTCCCCCTGCCCCCTCTGGACTGTGTTCATATTATTTTATTTGGGTCCGAACCGTGGTTCGTTTGCGTCATCAAGCCAGCAGCTGTTTCCCCCGCTGCTTAGTAATGATGGCGCAGTAACGACGGCAAAGTGCTCTCTGCACTTTTATACATTGACGTTTTTGAACCGTTCATTTTGTTTACAAAGCTTCGCATAACGGCACTTACGTCTGTCTTACGAATGAACTGCAAATGCTCTACAGAACGCTGAAGGCGAACAGAAATTAGACATACTGCTCACTGCTTGCAGCGCGTCAGTCACGCTCGTCAGAAAAGACACAAACACACATTTTTATCAAATAATACGGCATTAATAGCGGTTCACTTCCGCGAGTTGGTACGATTGCGTTCACATCAGCAGCGAACCGTACCGGAGTTCACACGAACCGTACCCCAGACCACTCTTTTTAAGTGGTGCTGGTGCGCACCCGAGGTCGGAAGACAGCGTTCACATCATCCAAATGAACCGAACTCTGACGTCAATCAAACCCGGGTGCGCACCAAAAGTGCTAGTGTGAAAGCACCTTAAGTCGATTATGAGATTTAAAAAAATCAAAATTATGAGATATCAAGTCAATTATGAGACAAAAAGTCAAAATTTTTAGAAACTAAGTAAACTGAGTTAAAGTCAAAACTATGACATGAGTTAAAACATCAAAACTGTCATCATGACTTTTCACCTTATGATTTCTAATTTTTGTCAATTTTGACTTGATGTCATAATTTTGACTGTTTATCTCATAATTTCATTTTATGTCATAATTCTGAATTATCAAAGAATGATTTTGTTTTCAAACCTTTTTTCTGTTTCATTGAAAAACACAATATATATGACAATATCTTGTCTTAAATGCAAGTTACCAAAAAATTTAATTTATTTATTAAAATGTTGTATAAAATCATTATCACACAGTCATGCTGCCTCCTTGTTACTTATTAACTCAGAAATGACTCTGTTGCACATATTAATGTGACTTTTTTTTAATTTTAGTAAATAAGTCTTGGCATCGTTTGAGCTAGGTACGTATATACACGTATCTTGTACCAAAGTCCTGCATAGTATAAAAAGGGCAAAGGAAAGAGCAGCAGTGGTGAGAATCATAAATCTTCGCACATACAGCATCACAAGACTGGATGATTTATGATGCCTTTAAACTCACAGCTGACTCTGACACTATTTCCTACTGTGAATAACAGCAGAGTCAATTAAGAGAGGCAGAATTAATATTTCTCTCTCAAAAAAACATACATGCCTTTATTTGGAGCTAGAGGGCATCTCAAGGACACAGTGCCTTCTGCACAGAGAAAACCTGACAGTCAAGACACTGTATTGGAGCCACTCACAAAAGGACTGAAATAGGTTGAATTTGAACATGATATTCAAGAGGGAGAGACGTGAAAAGCTAAATGAAGAGTGACATTGAAAAGAAGCACTTCAGTGGAATGTAAAAAACCAACCTTACTCTTCACCAGCCGACAATCTGGGTCTGTGTCAACCAAAGTGTCTATAATATCTGCAGAAGAGCGATCCGTTAGCATTGCCATTCAGTTCAGTTTCTCAGCTGAAGTATACCCTTTGCAATCTGCCGTCTTTGCTGTCATTCAGAGTTTATTTTTCCTTGACTGCCATCAAAGAATAAATATAAAATAAAAAACAACAATTAAAAATAAAATAAAACATAACTAAATTAAAAAATAAAATACAAACTAAAATTAAATTAAATTAAAAATAAAGTAAATATAATACAAAACATTAAACATTAAAAAGTACATGATTGAATTAAAAAAATACAAAACTAGGAAAATAAAATACAAAACTAAATTAAAAAAAAAATAAAAATTACAAAATTAAAAAAAATAATAATAAAATGTATAAATGTGAGCTGCCAGCTCATGGATAAAAATAAAAACAAAAGCGCCAGAATAAAATTAGATTTAAAAAGCCTTAAAATAGTGCTGTCAAAATTAGCGCGTTAACGCAGGCGATTAATTTTTTCAGTTTAACGCGTTAAAAATATTTAACACCGTTAACGTAGGGGCGGAACTATGGTTGGCCACCCCACTCACAACTACTGCTTCTGTCACTTTTATCGTGACAAGAACCATCGTTTATTTAAACGCAGAACGTGGTTATGACCACATCAAACCGGAAGCGTTTCAGTCGTGCGCTCCAGCTTCACCTGAGCGCGGAAACGATACAGGGCTCTAAGCGCGTGCTCTTCCATTGCACGCACAAATGCGCCGTTGCACGCTGTAGCCTGGATCTTTTCATATCACGTCGTGAAAGAAACTACGAGCATGCAGTTATGTCGTCAGTTAAGCCATGAAGTCACCAAAAAGACAATTAAAGCTGCCTTAAAACTGTGTATGTATGTATTTATTTGTTATATGAGTCACATTTAAGAACATGTCTCTGAAATACAAACTTTTCCAAACTGTCCTGGAGCATCTCAGCACTGTCACCTTCATCTAACACACTCAATTCAACTCATTAGAGACTTTAAGAACTTAAGTGAAGTGGGTCAGAGTAGGTAAAGAGAGATGCGTTTCAGATCTGTGTCATGTTCAGCAGCGGAAGCTCTTAAAGGGACAGCAGACAAAAAAACCTAATAACCAGCTGCTGTGATGTCTAGTAATCAAAGATCAAATGAAAAAAGAGGAAATAAATAACTTTTGTAGTTTTAAGGATTCATCTATATTTAATTTAGAATTTAGTGTTTGATAAATTTATTCAATTTCTGTATGTTTCCTTCTTGCTGAAGGGCACAGGTAAATATGACATTTATTATAATGGGTTTATGTGAAGATTGTTTTAAGTTCACTTAAATTAGAAGTTATTTTAAGTAGTCTAATAAATGTTAAAACTGATAGCTTTGTAATATTGAATGGCTAATCAATGGTTAAATATTAGGGGAAAAAACTATTTCCTAGAAACATCAGAGTGATACTGGCCTTCAGTCATAAAAAAAGATGCCATTATACAAATATTAAAGATATACTGTCTTTATGTGGTTTATACATTAATTTGAAGACTGAATGTGAAATTATTGCAATGTAAAAGTATTTTTAAAAACCTTAATGTTAGGTGGGATTAATCACGATTAATTTCAGAAAACAATGTGTGATTAATTAGTTCATTTTTTTTAATTGATTGACAGCACTACCCTAAATATAATTTTACAGTACATTAAACAATACTGACATTCATTTACGCCCATAGCTGAAAAAGTTTTAGCAAATTAAAAAAAAAAATGAAATAAAACAAAATAAAACAAATCAAATTAATTAAAACCAAAACTGTTGTATACGTGTTAATAAAACAGTCATACGTTCTTGATTCTTGGTATTATTTCTCAACTCATTATGAATCAGAAACTGCTTTTATCCCTCACAAGTTCAATCAAAAACTGATTTTGTGAAATAAATACACTGAAATGAATCAGACATTGCTAGTTGACTCTTTAATGGATGATTAGTCAAAATGAAGCAGCGGTGAAGTTGTAACACCATCTCAGTCTCGTTCTGCCTTTATTTCTCTCAAGTTCTCCCATACATCTCACCCTACCTGCGGAGAAATCCTCCGATTTTTGACCTACATAAAAAGCTGGACGGTGCTAAAAATAGCTTGCTGGTTTTATGATAGTCTGTATGAGTAATGCTGGCACGATTCTGGAGAGCAAATGAGTGAAAGCGACTGTGGATCCTTGCAAATGCATGAGCCGTTTCTTCCCTGTGTTTTTCCCATGACTCAGCAGTAATTGCATTGGGACGGCCGTCTCAATCAGTGCGTCGACACACTGAGCTTCTGAACAAACAGATGCTTGTTTTGGAGCATTTCCAGTCTTCTCTAAACAGACGCTATGCAACAGCTACTCATGAATATGAACAACCAGCTCCCTTGCTATTTTTACAGTGGAGCATATTAAATGAATTGAATTCATTCAGAAACCGTGTCGCAGGCTGCGGCGAGAGGACGGTTTATCTGTGCGCTCGATATTATTGTGTATTAAAGCGGGCGGCTGATGGATGCCGCTGAGCGCTGTGAAAGGTCATTCTGTCACGGGGAGAGATGAAGCGAGGACTCAAGTGCTGGAGAATGATGGGTTTATTAACAACAAAAGAAACAAAAACAGAACCAAAACCTCCTCGAGGGGAAAAACAGGCAGGTCAGGCAGAGAACACACACACGACGAACACCACTGACATACACGACGAAACAGCAACGGGACTGCAAACACAAGGACCTTATAAAGGGAGCAAATTAACAGGGTAACGAGACAGACTGGGTGATTCAGCTGAACATAATTGATAACGAGAGGGGCGGTCAGACAATAACGAGAGCACATGGCTGGCCTGACAGCAGTGCTGTGCCACAAAGTTCCCTGCGTGCTCTGGTGACGACAGGGCACAGCAAGTCGTGACCTTCTCCCTCCCTGGAGCAGCTTCCAGATGCTCCACAGAAAACCCAAACAAAATGTCTGAGGGGAGGTGGGCCAGAGACAGATCCAGGGAAGGATGGTGGGCCAGGCCCATGCAGTGGCAGAGGACCTGGAGACAGAAGAACGGAAGCCAGGGCGGATCAGGAGGAGCATGACAGGCAGGCTCTAGCACTTCCAGGAAATGGGCAGGGCAGGAAGACCAGACCAGGCAGGCTCTAGTGCTTCGGGGAAGCAAGGGCGGGACGGAGGACAGACAGGCAGGCTCTAGTGCTTCAGGAAGCCGGGCGGGGCCCAGGAAGGACCAGGCCGACAGGCTCTCATTCAGAGGCAAGAGGCTGGACGGCAGCATGACAGGCAGCAAGGTGAATGCAGAAGGAACAAAGCCTTGGAAAGTGAAAGAGCAGGGCAGAACCAGGCAGGCGGAGCCTGCAGAACACAGAAGAGATTGGGAGCGCCGTCCGGCTGGCCTTCCCAGGGCCTCCCGTGGGCTGGCGCCAGGAGCCGCCGTCAGGAGGCTGAAGCTCGGGCGCCGTCAGGCCGCGCTGGGTGGGGAAGCCCGTCAGGGCAGAGAGCTCAGGAGAGCCGGCAGAGCAAGGGCTTGGGTGGCTCCGGAGCGGCCTCCCTGGCCAGCAATGGCCTCCTGGATGGCCTCCTGGCCTTGCTGGGGTCTTGAGGCAGCCTCCGCCTCTCCGTCTCTGGGAACGGGATCTGGGCCGCCCGCCCCGCCTGGAAGCCCTGTGGCGGGCCTTGCCTTCTGAAGAGCCCTGTGGCCGGACGCCAGCGCCGCCTGGAAGCCCTGTGAGCGGACGCCGCGCCTCGAGCCCCTGTGGCGGACTTGCGCCTTCAGGAGGCCGCCGCTGCGGCGGGCCTTGCCCCGCTTCTGGGGGCTGCGATCCCAGCAGCCTCGGATGCTGCGGGCGTCTCCTCCTCCTCCTCCACCAAAGTCATTTAAGGAGACAGGCTCCCTGTGACCCTGAGGGAGATGAATCAAGAGAGCAGTCATCAGTGGGAGCTTAACCCGAGGAAGTTCAGCCTCCCCATGATGGTAACGTGATAGCGAAGTCCCAGCGCTAGACTCCCAGCCTATCTCCCACGGGCTGAGGCTGAGCTGAGTAGTGTTGGCTGCCTCTTTAAGATCAGCCCTGTGAGCCTCCAGATGAGTCACTTCAATAAGAAAGAGCGCATGCGAACTCACCTCGTCAGCCCCTGTAAGCGGAAGTGAGGAGTTGTGTGATATCTTTGGCGGGTCGACCATCTGGTGATGGAAGTGGAAGAGTACCCACATCTCAGCTGAATCTCAGTTGGCTGGTAGTTCTCAGGGAGAGATGGCGAGGGACTCAAAGTGCTGAGAAAATGATGAGTTTATTAACAACAAAAGGAACAAAAACAGACCAAAACCTCCTCAGGAAAAACAGCAGATCAGCTGAAAACACACACACGACGAACACCACTGACATACACGACGAAACAGCAACGGGACTGCAAACACAAGGACATTATAAAGGGAGCAAATTAACAGGGTAACGAGACAGACACAGGTGATTAAACTGAAACACTAATTGATAACGAGAGGGCGGGGTCAGACAATAACAAGAGCACATGGCACAAACCACAAACAACAAGCCATGTGCTCACACAAAACACAGCGACCTCTGGTGGCCATTAGGGCACACCAGCAGGTCGTGACACATTCGTCAGTTGGTTTCCGAGGGCTGTTAAAATCTCAGCCTCAAACGAGGTCATGTTATGAAGCTCATGTCCAAAGACTGAGTGCTATAACCCTGTATTATAGACACTGTGTTTCATTCTAGAAAGGTGGTGATCTTTTAAAAAGGGTAATTGAGAAATAGGTCAGTCCATGTATGTGGGATCATTATTATGGCGAAGGCAAAACCTGTCAAGAACACGTCTGGGTTATATTTAACCCTAAATTCACAAGAAAGAAATGAGAAATTAGATTTTGCATAAAGAAAATGTAGTCTACTTTTGCATTTGAGTTGTGAAACTTCCAGAAAAAATCTGTCTAGCTGACAAGTAACAAAAATGATAATTAGTTTGACCAATATTTTAACTTATATTCTTATTATTCTCAATGAGCAGTAAAAATAACCATGTGGGATCACTATTGGGGTGATTGTGAAACCTGTCAAGAACTAAAAATTCCAAATTAGAACAAAAATTCCAAATTGTTCATTTTAATTAACAATTAATTAAACAATTACTAATTAATATGATCGCTATGACGATAACAGAATATAAACAAAAATAAATAAATAGATGTGGAATAATTATTAGAGCACTTGCAAAACCTGTCAAAAACAAGGTTATATTTAACCCTAAAATCAAAAGAAAGAAATGTAACAATTTATATTTTGCATAAAGAAAATGTAGTCTATTTTTATACTTGTTTTTAATTGTGATGCTATTACCATGATAGATTAAATTTCCTCAAAGTGCAGTCTCATAAGAAAATTCATTTCTGGAAAGTAAGAAAGCAAACAAATAAATAAATTAATAAATGAATTAGTTAATTTACAATTTAAAGTTTTGGATGTAGATACACACACACACACACACACACACACACACACTTTTCAAAAAATATTTTCTTTCTCTTTGTGTTTGATTTTGAGGTGAAATGTGACGTGGTTCGCCCACTGCACGCTCAAATGAAATGTATAAACTAGTGAATTCAGGTAAACATCTCGAGATTAAACTCCCCCAGCAATTCATTGTGCTCTGTCTGAGGATCTTACATGGCACAGCTCTTACTGAGGCTTATGAATCGAGGCTGTGTGTTTGGCGCAGTCTTTCATTTCCATAAAGCTTCATTATGTACGCCCTGCTTGTGGTTGCGAGTCAATTTGCAAAGGCATTTGTGAGGCAAGCTCCAATCAATGACAATCGAATGAGAGCGCCAGTCACTGGTGCAGAAAACTGGAAGCCAGTCATTGACCTCATCGCAATCCTGCGCAGTAATTGTGCTCTATTATCAACTAGATTCGCACGTTTCCTGTACCTGGTAATTCTGTTATTCACTTATTTCCTTATGAGATAATATGTTGAGAAGCAAGCGAGCTGTGAATTGGCTCATGAGGAGGCCCAGATGGAATCTGAAGATGACTTCTTTCGCACATTTTCTACATTTCTGGAGGCCTATCTGTTTTCTGTGGACAAATCTGTGGAATTTAAAGAATGGATTTAAACATGGTAAAATGTGTTAAACCAAGCTGAGAGTAGGCTACTTCAGTCTTATTTGTAGCTGAGAGCACGATCAAATTAGCAGAAATATTTAACAAAACATTAAAAACTTCAGATTCCAGTTGGTCTTGCTCATGAAGGCTGAACTTTATGCATTTGAGTCGTGCAGCTTTCAGAAATCAATGTTTGGCTGCTGAGCACCAACAAAATAATGAACAAATACAAATAAGTAATAATAAAAAACTAATAAATAATATAACATTTAAAAAATATAAGCACAAGTCGATAACCTTAAAATAATAATATTAATATAATTGGTGTTATATTTTTAAATACTAATAAATAATATTATAAAATATAAAATAAAATTTTAAAAGGATTTTAAAAAATCTGCTGATAACCTTAAAATAAAAATATAAATAGAATTAGTGTGACATCATAAAAAACTAATAAAAATAATATTATAAAATATACTATAAAAGTATATTTTACTATACTATTTATTACTATTTAAATATACTATAAATTTACATACTATAAAATAACATTAAAAGTATATATGAAAAAACATCAGTTGATAATCTTAATATAATAATATTAATATAATTGGTGTTATATGGTAAATTAAATAAATTATATATTATAATTATATATTAAATATATATTAAAATTATATATATATACTCCACTTCGCATCGTGCCTAAAGGTCATTGCACACTGAGTCTGAAATTTTTGTCCGAAATATTCGCACGCTAAAAAATAAATACGACCTCACGTTGTGTCAATCACGTTTACACACTGCCTCCGAAACTTTCATCCGTCATAAAAAAATTCAGATCAGGTTCGATTTTCTGCGTTTTCGCATCTGCATTTTGATAGGAAAGGATGACGAATACGAAAAACCAGAAAAACGCAGGCGAAAATTTCGGACTCAGTGTGCAATGACCTTAACAACGCCCTTCAGCCATGATTTATTCACAATACAGCACGGCCTCTCGTACCTTATTGCTTTTATAAAACAGTTACCACACAATAAAAAAATATTAAAAGCAAAAATTTAGAGCAACACGGTGCTCTGTTCCTTGTATGAATCTGTTTTTGATCAAACCGAGTGAGCCAGTGATTCAACGGTCCATTCAGATGGATTCACTTGTTTAGTTTCTAATTGAATCAGCCATTTTGAACGAATCGTTCCACCCCCCCCCAAAAAAAGAAATTGACCACACCATCCGAATTTTTACAATTCGACCACTGCATTCAACACACGGCAGTGTTGGAGTAAATAAAAACAAACCAAACAGCCTATTGGCAGTCGCCACATCACATGGCTGCTCATTTGCATAAAGCACAAGAGGACACGCCCACCTCAGCATCGGCCGCTCTAGTTTCTGGACCATCGCTGACAATCAGTGACTCATCACTGTGTGTTTCAGCAGCTTCCCATGAGAAACACTCGTCTTCACAGTTTGCCAACGCTGCTGAAAATGTGTTTTCACAAGTCACTTGTTCTATCAGCTTAGCAAGTTCACAGCAGCGGCAGCCACGCTCCACTCCACCAACAAACATCTCAAACTCTCTCCACACCAGCACCCTCAGATCCTGATCATGCAAACAATCAGCTCACCTTCCCAGCTGAAGGTCCTGGCCTGCGCTCGTGAATGTGAAAGTATCTCAGGCCAGTCAAAATGTCAAGCGAGTGGCAGCTTCCTGCAGGGGAAAGAGAGCAAAAGGTACCACAGACTAAAAATACCCTGTTCTGTGGGGCTGGACGGAAATAGCTTAAAGGTAAGCTCTCGGTCTCAAGAACAAGGCTCAAGACGCCCGGGCTGGGGGCACGGCATCTTTTAGAAACTCTAAAAGCCTTTAGTGTCTGTGAAGAGCCCGAGTATTAATATTTTACACGCCGCACATTTACATAACGAAGCATTTAAAGTGTGCCGTGTGATGGAAGTACAAGACTCTTACAAAAGAATAGTTTAGTAGTCAGTCATTATTGGTTATATGTAAGTGATACTAAACATAATAGTATCTATCAATGTTAAACACTATTTCCACTGTCTTGTACAGTAGTAAGGTATTATGGTCAAAAAATCATTTCAAATTCCAGAATCATTTCTGTCATTATAATTCCTATTTATGTGATAGTGATAAAAATGAAATGTAAAGTTGTATTTAAATACATTAAACAAAGTTTAAAAAGTGTGGACACTTATATCATGCTTCGAGATAAATTTATAAAATAAAAAAATAAGAAATTATATTTTGCAAATATTAAGCCTTTTAGGGCAATTATTTAGGACAATTGAGATTTTATTTTAACATGCAGTGTTGTTTTTAGTATCAATGAGATTCTATTAAAAACTTTTATTCATATTTTAATGTTTTCATTAATATTTTTAGCTTTTACTTTATAAAATGAGGCTTGTTTTTATATTCTTATTTTATATTTATATTTTAATTCATTTTAATTTTAAAGCTTGTAATGTCTAGTTTTTATTCATTTTATTTCAGTTGGTTTTAACCATTTTTAGATATTAGTTATTTTTACATCAAGTTAAACTAAACATTTTATTTTAGTTTATTTCAGCCAATGTTAATTTTGGCAGGCAATTTTGATTTAGTCTACGCCGGTTTCACACTGCACGCGTAAGCAGGGCGTAAGCAGCGCAGAAGCGGTGCGTACGCAGAGCAGGAGCAGCGCGCGCCCATTGTGCTTTCATACTGGCAGCGTTTGTCGCGCGCAGCTGAAGCGCGGCTTGTACTGCATGCAATACAGACGAGTATCGTCATTTCTGTCATATTTTCCAGCGTTCTCCTCCGAACATTGTGTGTCATGTGCTTTGATGTATGATATAGCCAGCATACTCTGTGATGCGATCGTGTCCCCCTCCCCTCTGTCCCACACACACATACATAATGTAAATAACATATATTATATATAGGTAGTTTACACGATAAACTTGAGCCAAGTTAAGATGTGTATACAAAAAAATTGCCGACCCTGTCTGGAAAAATTATGTCTGACTCTTCTCACATTTTGTATGAGGAATAATTTTTGCCATAGCAGAAGACGAGTTGCATATTGAATTGGCTATGTTACATAAATCTTTTGTGTATCAGTCTGTAAAATTAATAAATCAGAATCAGGGGTTCAAATAGGCCTCTGGGATCTGGAAAATAAGGAGTTACTATATTCTAATGCACTGTAGACGTGTGTTTACGTATACTGTTGTTGTTCTTGTTCTTGTTTTGTATTAAGATGCGTATATTGTATTGTTTGTTTAGTAATATTGACGTGAATTAATGTGAGACATACTCTGTGAGATCCAAGAAAAAATTTGCAAAGAATTCCCAAAATAAAGTGTAATTGGATTGAATAACTGAATTGAAAAACTAATATTAAAGCTAACAAATGCCTCTAGTTTTATTAATTTAACAGACCTTTGAAGTTTGGCCAATAACTCGTGGAAGTGATGTTTTTGTGGATTATATTTTTTTATATGGTGATTGTGAAACACGAAACACATCACTTACATGATTTTATGGTGAAATTTATTATTTTTAATGTTAATCAGGTCAGTTTTGATCAAGAAAAATGCACTGTGACTTTAATTCATCGTAAGCGGCGCAGCAAAAATAGACTCGGCGCCGAAACGATCGCGGCACTGCTGCTCCTGCTCTGCTCCTGCTACGCGCTGCCGCGCCGCCTCTGCGTGCGGTGTGAATGCTCTAATCTGTTAACATGGGCGCCGAAAAAAATACGCGCTGCTTACGCCCTGCTTACGCGTGCAGTGTGAAACCGGCGTTAGTCTTTATCTTGAGACGAAAATGCTTAATAGTCTTAGTCACATTTTAGTCATTTGAGTCTTTCATAGTTTTAGTCTAGTTTTAGTCGACGAAAAGTCATTGCATTTTTGTCAACTTTTAGTCATTAATTTTAGTCAAACTGCAGTTACCAACATTTATTTTGGTAGCTATTTTATATGTAGTATTCAAACAAAAATAGTCTTCAATTCTTCTCTCTTTAGACCAAATCAATTAAGCTTATGAGAAATTTGAATCAAGGATTGAATTTAGAAAAACTGGAATACATTTTGGATACAAATTAAACTCATTTTTCAGATACAGTAGGTTTACTTAACAATTATACATTTATTTAACATCTTTTGTTGGTTAACATTGACACAGATAATTAGGAATGCTGTCCCTTTTAGACAGAAGGTATGCATGTAATACTGACACATTCAGTTTTCACTCACCTGTTTACACTCACTTAAGCCATAACCGACTGTATTTACGTGAGATACTCTACACGATAGACATTTGGACTGCTGTGTGTGTATTTGAGCGCTGAGAATTGATCGCGCGCTGTATGAGAACTGAAGAAGTGGAGCGTGCGCGCGAGAGAGCGCTTCTATCAGCGCGATTCCGCCTATCCCGCCTTCACCAACTTTAAGTTGATCGACAATGAATTGTGACTCCCAGGAAAAACGGGACGTCTGGTCAGTGACCAGTGGTCACCCAGTCCCTAACCTTTCGGGTGCTGAGGCCATTGTTTCAGATCGCTAGTTCGCGTTTTGGTAGCCTATCCGTCCACTGCGGCTGCCATACTGAGACTAGACAAGAAAACGCCCCTTATCCAATGACAGAGACGCACATTTTGAAAGACAAGACAGTTAACTCAGCCTATAGGATGTATTTTGAATGTCCAGTAGTCCTCAGATAACATTTTAGTCCCGTCTCGTCTTGTTAACGAAGACACGGCATACATTTCGTCATAGTTTTTATCATCGGATATTAGTTTATTCATTAACGTCCTCGTCTTAGTCACAGAAAAAGGTTAAAGTTGTGAATATTTTTCGTCGTCGTCTTCGTTGACGAAATCAACACTGATTTCAGCTAAATTTTATTTTATTTAAAAATATATATAAATATGGTTTTAATTTTAATTTCAGCTTTAGTTAACTATAATAACCCTTATTCTCATTACTGTAATAAAATAAACAACATAGTACAACATGTAACACCACGATGTAATAACATTTTCCAATTTCACTAATACATATGATTTTTTTCATGTACATATTTATTTATATTTGTATTGGAGTAATAAGAATGGGGGGGGGGGGGTCTGCTTGCTCAGCATGACAACAATGGTCACAATGCAAAAAAATCTTGTTTCTAATGATAATAATAATAATAATAATAATAATAATAATAATAATAATGTAAGATAACATAATATGTCTTTTGATTACAGGGTAAAATGTGACTCCAAAAAACATGAAAACATAAAATACAATGTGTTTTTGAGGCGTTTTATGAGATTTGCCCATTTACTAGTACAACCCGAATTCCGGAAATGTTGGGACGTTCTTTAAATTTGAATAAAATGAAAACTAAAAGACTTTCAAATCACATGAGCCAATATTTTATTCACAATAGAACATAGATAACAAAACAAACGTTTAAACAGAGAGAGTACCTAGCATCCACTAAATGAGCTCATTTCAAATTTGATGCCTGCTACAGGTCTCAAAAAAGTTGGCACGGGGGCAACAAAGGGCTGAAAAAGCAAGAAATTTGGAAAAGATTCAGCTGGGAGAACATATAGCAACTAATTAAGTTAATTGACACCAGATCTGTAACATGATTAGCTATAAAAAGGATGTCTTAGAGAGGCAGAGTCTCTCAGAAGATGGGCAGAGGCTCTCCAATCTGTGAAAGAGTGTGTAAAAAATTGTGTACTTTAAAAACAATGTTCCTCAACGTCAAATTGCTAAGGCTTTTCAAATCTCATCATTTACAGTGCATATCATCATCAAAATATTCAGAGAAACTGGAGAAATCTGTGTGCATAAGGGACAAGGCCGAAGACCTTTGTTGGATGCCATGGTCTTCAGGCCCTCAGATGGCACTGCATCACTCATCGGCATGATTCTGTCATTGACATTACTAAATGGGCCCAGGAATACTTCCAGAAACCACTGTCGGTAAACACAATCCGCCGAGCCATCTGCAGATGCCAACTAAAGCTCTATCATGCAAAAAGGAAGCCATATGTGAACATGGTTCAAAAGTGCCATCGTGTCCTGTGGGCCAAGGCTCATTTAAAATGGACTGTTTCAAAGTGGGAAAGTGTTCTATAGTCAGACGAGTCCAAATTTGACATTCTTGTTGGAAATCACGGACGCTGTGTCCTTCGGGCTAAAGAGGAGGGAGACCTTCCAGCGTGTTATCAGCGTTCAGTTCAAAAGCCAGCGTCTCTGATGGTATGGGGGTGCATAAGTGCATGCGGTATGGGCAGCTTGCATGTTTTGGAAGGCACTATGAATGCTGAAAGGTATATATAGGTCTTAGAGCAACATATGGTCCCCTCCAGACGACGTGTATTTCAGCAGGACAATACAAAACCACATACTGCAGCAATTACAACAGCATGGCTTCGTAGTAGAAGAGTCCGGGTGCTGAATTGGCCTGCCTGCAGTCCAGATCTTTCAGCTATAGAGAACATTTGGCGCATCATTAAACAAAAAATACGTCAAAGACGACCACAAACTCTTCAGCAGCTGGAAACCTATATCAGGCAAGAATGGGACCAAATTCCAACAACAAAAACTCCAGAAACTCATAAACTTGATACCCAGACGTCTTCAAACTGTTTTGAAAAAAAGAGATGCTACACCATGGTAAACATGCCCCCGTCCCAACTATTTTGAGACCTGTTGAAATGAGCTCATTTTGTGCATAAAATTGTAAAATTTCTCAGTTTAAACATTTGTTATTTTCTCTATGTTCTATTGGCTCATGTGATTTGAAATTCTTTTAATTTTCATTTTATTCAAATTTTAAAAACTTCCCATTTCCGGAATTCGGGTTGTAAATGTAAACTACTTCAGCTTGTCTTGAGTTAGTCATAAGGGCAGTCAAACAGAAAACACTGACACCTGAGCTGAGACTGTCATCCCTGTGTGTGTGTGCGCTGCGCTGTGGGGCAGGAAGGATTTGAGTAGGATGTTGATGTGAGTCATTGATATTGACAGTCTAGGCTGTTAGCATTCCTCCCGCTCGCTCCTGAAAGTCACCAGGATTAGATTCATCAGAGCTGATGCAATCCCAGCACCGCAGCAGGGATGTCCTCTGACAACTGCTGCTAATCCACACACACACACACACACACACACACACACACACAACACACAACATCAGCACGGCACTGAAACTACAACACATGGATGGCACAAACAACATGGGGTCATGATCGTCTTACAAATAAAGATTCAGTTAAAAACAAAAAACCTTTCTTCACAGCATGATGCCAAAGGAGAAACCTTTCAAGTTCCACAAAAAAAACTTTCTATTTAATATTTCTTTAGAAAACCATCACAAGAATGTATTGATAAGTCTAACATATAATAATATTAATAAAATTAATATAATTTAAAAATTAATGTGATCAGTATGATGATAAAAAATAAATAAAAAATGAAATAACAATAAATAAATAAAATATAAAATAAAAATAAACAGCACTATTATAATTATCAGTTTATAACCTTAAAATAATAATATTAATAGTTGGTATGATATTAAAAATAAACATCACTATAAAATATAGAAAATATCTAAAAATATCAGTCAATAACCTTAAAATGATGATATTAATATATTTAGTGTGATTTATGAGAAAATAAAAATAAAAATACAAAATAAAATATTAAAAATGGATATAGAATAATGTGAAAACACTCATTTAAAAGCAATCATAAAAACATAGAATATATAAAAAATATAAAAATGTAATGAATTAATAGTAAATGAATTATATATCAGACAATACTGATTTTTATGTGTTTGTTTTTTCAGATTCGGTGGCTCCAAAAAAAGTTTCCAAATATTTTTTAAGGCTTATATTTTGCAAATATTTTTATTACTTTAACCCAGTTGATAAACTCCAGCTTTTAAGTTTCCAGGTTTCTCATAATTGTGGGAAGCCTGTCAAAGGAACCTTTGAAAGACCTTTATTTGTAGTAGAGTAAGATGCAATCAGCCGTATAATGATTGTTCCTGTAAATACGTTCCTTCCAAAATGATCATTAGAGGCGTGATTGCCTGTTGGCCTCCATTATAATCCGCTCCGCACACAATCACCACGCCTGGCGTCCCCGTCAGAGAAGAAACAGACTTCTTTCTTCAGCAGAAACATGAACGTGCGTGTGTCTGTCCACCCAAGCCTTTCATTCAGCGGTCATTAAAACAGTAAGCAGCTCCTCCGAGCTTATCCCTGTGCCTCCGGTGTCAGAGCCCACTTCCTCTGTCAGCCATTTTAACTCGGTGTGGAGGAGCTCTGTCTAATACCTCCAGACTAACAATGAGAAAAATGTCAGGGCAGTGAAAAATGGGCCGCGCTCCTGTGACAGTGCACTCGCCATGGGCTAAATGTCAAAGCTCTCTCACCTCCATAAACAGGTGGCTGTTTGTTTAGCGTGTAATCCACGTGAGCCTCTGTTAGGAACGCAAGCTCATCGGCCGTAGCAGGACATTAGACACAACAACTCTGTGCGGCGCAGATACAGACTCGTTTGCATTAGCATGTTGCCAAGCTAACAACCTGACGCTCCAGTAAGCAAACAAACACACAGCAGAGTTATTAAGCCATGTTTAATGTATATTAGTATTAAATATAAAATGGGTAATCAGTGCGATCAGGGATAGAGTATAATCAGACAGTGATTATCGTAATATACACCCTGACAGGGGGATTAAGAAGAAAACAATCAGCCTAGCAACAAAACAGTATGTTGCCACAAAATAAAACGTAAAATAAAAAAAATAATTTAGTTAAGGCAAAAACTACAGTGATGTAACAAATGTAATACTGATTTAATACTTTATAAATAAATACTATATATAGAGAGAGAGAGAGAGAGAGAAATATTGTTATTATATCATTTGAATGTCAAAATAAATTATTTTTATTGCACATTTTAATCCTGTAAGTAAAAAAGCCTAGTCATAAAATGGTATTTTGCCATAAACTAAAATAAAAAAATATGCAATTGAGAAATTATTATACACAAATTTCTGACTGCTCAGTGGTGTATAAAATTAAATTAAAAAAGAATAAAAATAAAAGAATAATATCACATATATTTCTTTATTAAATAATAATACTTTATATTAATATTTAATTTTTATATTAATATTTAATGGTTTGTTGCCCTTGGCAAAAGTAAAAAATTTAAAAATTAATAAAATTTCTGTCCGATCAGATTTTGAGACTAAGAGTAAAAAGAAAGAATTAATACTAAAAAGGTTAAATATTAATCCAAATGTAATGTAATTTTATTTTATGTAATTTTGTAAGAAAGACAGAAAGAATATGTTAAAAACTATCAAATATTAATCCAAATGTAATAATATTTTATTTAATATTTAATTTAAATGGTATGTTGCCAGTGACAAAAGTAAAAACATAGTCATTATATAATTAATCAAATTTTGTCTGATCAGATTTGTGACTAAAAGAGTAAAAAGAAAGAGTTAATACTAAAAAAGGCCAAATATTAATCAAAATGTAATTTTGTTATATATTTTAATGTAATTTTGTTTTTTATTTAAATTATTATTATGATTAGTTATTAATCATTTAATTAATTACTGCATTTTATTTACGTAATTAATTAAATGTAAAGTAGATGTAGTCAATATTTCTTTTTGTCCTCTGTCCTGGACGGATTCATCTCCAGTCTTCTCTGCAAAAGATACAAGCAATACTTTTTGGATTTTAGCAAAAGAAAAGGAATAATTATGCTGTCTGCCAAAATAATTTATGCAAAAAAATAATTATGCTGCCTACATTTTGGTATCAGGATTGTGCCTATGAAGACTTTAAATGCTGCCTATGTAGTTTCTGAAACCTGAAGGTTTTTTACAGCCACAGCTAGAACAAGACACGATCCAGAAAGCACGAGAGTCTCCAGCTGAGCTGCAGATGTGAACGTGTCCATGCCTTACAGCTCCAGACAGTTCCATCCCAATGCATTCAGCATGCAAACCAGCACTAATGACACTGAGGTCAGGTCAAGCCAGAAAACCAAACCATCCAGTCAGTAACATATGCAAGTGTCAGATAACACACCACAAAACTCAACACTTCTGCTACGGGCTGAAATCTGCACGCTGCATCAAACCCAGCCAGAGCAACGGCCAAGCACGGATATTCCTTCCTGAGCAAACGCTTGTGTGCTTGCAGTGTGGAACAAGTGGTGACTAGCAGTAGATAAACCAGGGAGGGAGATGAATGAGACAGCCATACTAAACCACACACACACACACGTCAGTATTTCTCCAGCACAGCCGCACCTATCCCTTTTTCTGCTGGGCTCTGTATTTCACTGAATCAGATACTTGATGGCTTTTCCATCACCGAGGCAATAAGCCTGGCCTTAAGTGTGTGTGTGTGTGTGTGTGTGTGTGTGTGTGTGAGACGCTGCAGTGCTGTGATAGGCAGACTAGTAGAAGCCGAGGCAAAGAGTTAAGTCATTCTCAGATTATTCTCAGTATATGGAGCACAAATATACATATAGACTTGCTTGCTACAGTGTTCAGAGACTGCAGTTCTTTTTTAGCACCAAAAACATCAAGATTGAAATAAGACGTGCATTTCCTGAACAAATGGCTGTGCTTGCAAGGAGGCAAAAATTGCACAACAGTTTTAAGTAAGTTGGTAACAACATTTATTCATCTTTGTTAATGTTATTTAATAATAATTGTTCATTGTTTGTTTGCATTAGTCCACAGTGCATTAACTAGTCTTAAAAACACAACTTTTATAAACAATGTATAACTAATTGCTGAAATTAAGATTAGGGTTTATAAATGTTGTGGAAGTATATTTCATTATTAATTCATGTTTACCATTAAAGAAACGTTTGTTTCTTCATCAGATTTGGAGAAATGTAGCATTCCATCACTTGCTCACCAATGGATGCTCTGCAGTGAATGGGTGCCGTCAGAATGAGAGTCCAACCAGCTGATAAAAACATCACAGTAATCCACAAGTAATCCACACCACTCCCATCCAACAATTAACATCTTGTGAAGCGAAAAGCTGCATGCTTATAAGAAAGCAACAATTTGAAGTTAAAAATGTCTTTTGGTTAAAAAAGCATTTGGCTTAACCTGACATTAAGTCAAGGACTGAAGTTTTGTGGGCTATACTTGTGGATTATTGTGATGTGTTTATCAGCTGTTTGGACTCTCATTCTGACGGCACCCATTCACTGCAGAGCATCCACTGGTGAGCAAATGATGCAATGCTACATTTCTCCAAACTTGTTCTGATGAAGAAGCAAACTCATCTTGGATGGCCTGAGGATGAGTACATTTTCAGCAAAATGTCATTTTAAGATGAACTATTCCTTTAACAAATGAAACCTTATTGTAAAGTATTACCAATAAGTTCTGGTTTCAGGCTTAAACAAAATGTTGCATCAGAGCTGGTCTGACACTGTCATCATGCTGTGCATGAGAATCAACATAATGTGAGTGACTCTGCAGATGTTAAACAGCAAAAAAAGACTGATCACAGTTCAGCATGCAAATACACGCCAGAAAGAAAACCAGTCGCAATTCAGAATGCCAATGTCACTGTGACATCATCACTGTCGTTCCATCCTGAATACTGAACATTCTATTAAATTTATAATTTAAATTTCTTTCTAAAGCACAATGTTAAAAACCAAAAATAGCCCAGCTGAAGTTATGTACTGAAAAACGAAAGTGGTGGTTGAGGCTGAATTAATTGCAGAAGTTTAATACTGGGTTTAGAGAACAATCCTTGACCAGAATGTTTGAGTAATACGAATACAGCGCTGCCTTGAAAGCACATATTCAAATCAGACTGTATTATTTTAACATTTTTTGTTCAAAAGTGTTTCTCATGAAACTGTAGAGCTGAGAAAAATATGTCAAAGTCACACATCCAAGGCAGCAAAGAAATGAAGACAAGAATGTACTCTATGCATCAATATACTTCACAGACAAAGCCAACAGACTGATTTATTCAGGAAATGATCTTCATTTTAAAAATGTTAATGGAGAAAGACACTTTTCAAGCTTCATCGCACATAATTTAGTGTCTATGAGGACTGAAGCAACACATTAGCGAAAACCAAACAGAAATACAATTACATGCAGCATTTAAAGTGATTCATTGGTTTGTGCGTCTAATGCAGCGTTTTCCAACTGGTGGGTTGCAACCTGTTCTGATGGGACTCTGGACAGCAGCTGAAAAACAGCTATGTTAAATACAAATAATAAAATAAGTAACCATATAATCATAGCCAGGACAGCAAAATAAACAGGCTTATCAACTTCTCAAAGGGAGAAAACGCTTCTGGTTTCTTTTGTTGTTGGCATCAAAGGCTGTGCGTCTAAAGCACTTTGGCACAAATTCATTTGGGGGGTTTATTTTTAAAGAGCCAGCCTCTAAACCAGGGTTCCTCAGATCTTTCCCTGGAGGGCCAATCTGCTGCAGAGTGTAGCTCCAACCCTGATCAAACTCACCTACCTGTGATTTTCTAATGATCTTGAAGACTCTGATTAGCATGCTCAGGTGTGTTTGATTAGGGTTAGAGCTAAACTCTGCAGGAGTGGGCCAGATTTGAGGATCCCTGCTCTAAACTAACACCACCAGATCAACACTAACCCATAACGGGCTTTACGAGGGCTTCAAATTCACCAAGTTATGGTCTAATTCTGGCCAGTGCTGGCAAAGCAATGAAGTTATACTGACCGCAGCACATGTTTACACCCGTTTTACGGTCTTTGGCAAGAGTGAGGCTATAGAGGGTGGAACAGAGAGAGAGACTGATAAAGAAATAACACTGAATGTGAATGTGTTTGGGCGTAAATGTGTAAATATGAGCTGAAGTGTGATATATAGGTTCAATTTTTATTAACATTTATATTAGTTAATGCATCATGAACTACCAGCGAAACAACAAAAACTTTTTTTCACAGCAATCTTATATTATTAATTCTTTTAAACATTAATTTTAATATTATGCTTATTTTAATCCTGACAGGGTGAAGTAGAAAACCATCATCCTTGCAACAAAACAGTATGTTGCAGTCATTCTACAAACATTTCTGGCTGCTCAGATTCAAGAGAGTGGTGTTAATATGTAAAATTAATTCAAATATACTACTTGATTAATGTAAAATTAATTTTTAATAATAATAATTATCTTTTTTTTTTTATAAATTATTATTTTTAATACAACAATTATTTTATTTTAATATTATGCATAGTTTAATCCTAGCATTCTGTGGTGTTAGAAATAAAAACATTATACTTGTAATTATTAAACTAAGCAGTCATTATGCGAAAAAAATTCTGGCTGCTCAGATTCATGAAGAATGAAAGTAAAAAAAAAAAAAAAAAAAAAAAAGTTAAAAGAAAATTAAAACTACTATTCCATCCTAACTGTTAACTGTTACTTCACATTTCTTCATAATACATAAATGTTAATTTATACAACTTGACGTAATGATAATTGTCAATTTTTAACGTAATGACTAAACGGAAAAAAAAATACCAATTTATATTCCTACAAATAATTTATAAAACATCTGTATGCACACAAAAAAGTTCATTAAACAAAACAAAACAAAACAAAAAAACTACACAATATAAAATGTAAAAAAAGTTCAATTTAATGATAATGAATATTCCTGCTGAACATTTATTCCAAACAGCGGTTCAGCTTCTGTAACAAGCTAATAAATTCAGAACAAACTAAGACATCAACGCTTTCCTCACAGTGTTCTGTTTCTATCGGCATTTATTACGCCGCATTTTAGCAGGCTAATTTAATCAAATCATTCATTTGCATTTCAACAATAGCAGACGAGAGGCTAAAGGATGAACCAGGAAATGTAAGCCAGTAACCCTTCAAACACGCGCTTCATTCAGCTGTATACTGATTTATGTTGGTTTCATTTAAGGGCTGTAAATGATTCTCTCGCCACCTGACATCTTCCAGCTGGCGGTGATCTTGTGCGTCTCACAGATATGCATGAATATTCACTTACAGCAGGTACTCAAAACAAGGTGTTTATGGGACGCGTAATTGAAATACGACCGTATTAAATCATTCTCGTCTTCTCCAGCTCCTTGTCAAATCTGATCACACATGCGCTTTATAAATGAGCCCCCAGATGCTTCTAAACACGTTCTCCTGAACACATTCTCTGGCAACCTGAATGAACTTCCAAAGACACGCATTCATCAAAGCACACTTCCTTCCTGATGATTACGTGAGCACAGCCATGCTGAGGTAGCGTTCGCTTAAGTGCTACTAAGATCAGGGTTAACGCTACTCATTTATCTCAACAGTTTAGAACGAGAGGGACGGGGATAGGCGAGGTGAGCAAAGCATCGTGGGATAAGATCAGATAAACTGCCTTCCTGCTCGTCCATCACTGGGGTTGTCAATAGCAACATTATTAGTATGTAGCAAATCACTAAGTTGTTCATGTATTTGAAAACCATTACTTGTGTGCCAGAAGACTTCCTCCTCTGAATGTTCTCCATGTACTTTTAATCAACCCCACACAGGGTCCAAAATTAAAGCTGCACTCAGCCTTTTCCCCCTTCATTAAAAAAGATTTATTCATAAAAGAATGACTGGTACTTTTGAAAAATCATCCATGCTCACATGAAATGAAATGACTCTTTTGTGTGATGCTACATTCATGCTGTTAAGTGTCAGTATTCAAGAGGTCTAAAAAAGATTGAATAATTATATCTAACCATAAAAAAAATACTCAAATATTTAGCAATTCATCATCCCGCACAACAATAATATATATATATATATAAGCCTATACATTTGTTGTGATAAAAATAAAGTGTGTTCAAGCGCCAGCAGAAGACAGTGTAAAGAAATACTCTTTGAGAGAAGCAGTCTTATCAGTGGAAGTTAAAAGCAGCTCGTAAGTGTATTTACTTGTCTCATTAGTGTTTAGCGCAGTTGTCGTTGCTAGGAAACGCTTGTTTTGTTTTGTGTGGAGACTGTATCGCGTATCTTGTCAGTGTCTGCTCTTGCTTGGCCATTTGTTGTGATAAAAGGAAAGTGTGTCCAGCTGAATTCAATTAGTATTTTGTTAGACAGGTATAAAAAAAACTTAGTTTACAATGGCAGCCATCGTGTGAAGGCCTCCTCATGTGAAGACCGAAGAGTGTAAAGACCATTGACTCCCCCGGGCAGGGACACCGGCAAAGGATATAAGTATCGCTTTTTATTTCTCCTCTTTCCTACTATTTGTTTCACTTCTGTTTCAGTTTTGATAACCATTTCTTTCTACACATAAGTAAGTTGTTGTGTTTTTAGCACGTGTGTTTGGCTCAGTGTTATTTTTTTAGGATTACTGATAAACTAATGTAGTTTGATTTGTATTTGTTATCTATTTTAATTTTAGTTAAAGTTAGAATAATGTTTGTCATTTTATTAAGGTTTTTTATGTCTGTATAGGTTTTTTATTAAGTTTTAGTTTTATTTAATTTGAGTTTAGTACTTAAACTAAATGGAAATGAAATAATATATATTGAATTTATAAATATATATATATGTGTATATATGTATGTGTGTGTGGTTGTAAATACACATATATGTAGTTGTTTTTTGGTGTTTAGCTTAGTGTTATGTTAGAATCATTATTATACTCTTATACCTTTTGTTCTTTAATATTTTGAATTGTTTTTAGCTTTATTTTTTGTTTTCATTTAAATGTTAAGTCTTGAAATTTTGTTGTATGCATTTATTATTTTTATTTAATTTCTTTTTTTTAAAATGTGTATATATAGTGTTTATAAAGTTTTAGCTTTTAGTTTTGGATCTGTTTTAATTGTTTTAATACTACAATTGATTGCTTCTGTTGTCCTCATTTGTAAGTCGCTTTGGATAAAAGCGTCTGCTAAATGACTAAATGAAATTTTATATATATATATATACACACACACACACACACACACAGTATATATACAGTATATACACAGTGTATATATATATATATATATATATATATATAATGTATTATTTATTTATACTTATATATAGTTATACTTTATTTACAAGTAAATAAAGTAAATGTCACTAGCCAAATAGCAATTTAATCACCAAAACAAAAATACAAAGAACAAAATTTTATTGGGTCTTCATGATTCTGTGATTTGTGGGGTTAAGATTATTAAAGTACATTTTACAAAAAAAATCAAAATAAATAAATACATAAACCTTTTTACTAAAAAATTCACATTTAATTTAATGTGTTATTTGTCATGTCTTTGTAAAAAATTAATTGAAATTTCTTACTTTACTTTACTTTTAGTCATTTAGCAGACGCTTTTATCCAAAGCGACTTACAAATAAGAAAAAGTAACAAACTAAAAGTCAAAACTCTGTAAATACTATATAAACACACACATTTAAGAAAATAAAGAAATTAAAAATGACAAATGCATACAACATTTCAAAAACTAAACATTTAAATGAAAACAAAGAAAGTAACACTAAAAACAACTTAAAATGTTAAAACAACAAAAGGTATGAGTATAATAATGCTTCTAACATAACACTAAGCCAAACACCAAAAAACAACGATGTGTATGTACAGCCACACACATATACATATACATACATATAAAAATAAATGCAATATATATATTATTTCATTTCCATGTAGTATGAAGTACTAAAATAACTCAAATTAAATAAAACTATAACTTAATAAACAACCAATACAGACATCAACACTGGGCCAAACATACTTGTTTTAAAAACAGCAACAACAACTTACTAACACATAGTAAGAAATGGTTATAAAAACTGAAACAGAAGTGAAACAAGTACGTTAGTAGGAAAGAGGAAAAAATAAAGTGATACTTATATCCTTTGTCGGTGTCCCTGCCCGGTGGAGTCGCACGGTAGAGTCGATGGTCTTTATTCTTCGGTCTTCACACGACCGCTGCCGCGGTAAACTAAGCTTTTTCATACCAATCTAACAAAACACTACTCCAATTCAGCTGCACACACTTTCCTGTTAATCGCAACAAATTGCTAAGCAAGCGCCCGACACTGAAAAGGGACGCGAATTTCTGAGTGAAAACTGCTTCAAAGTTTTTCATGCTGCAAATGACAAGAAAATATTTTTGCTATAAATATATAATGCGGAAAAAAAGTTAAATAATTGCACATATATTTGTTGCCATGATACTATTCCATGGACAGTTATAAATGTTGATGAATGATGATAAAATGTTCACAATTTATTCGCAGGTAAATCAAAAATAGAACTCTGGATGCTTTGGATCATCAGAAAGAACACAGAACAGCTATACAACTGTAAAATAATTTATAATCACGGTCAGAAAAATTTACCAGGTACAGAAAAAAATCAGTAATTTTACACCCTGATCTCACATATGATGAAACTTTCATTTAGTGAAGAAGAAATGTGATTTGGAGTAAGAGCGAGCTAACATTTAGAGGACGCTAGATTTCATTCGCCATGGGTACGGCACGTCTCTACCCATAAACTCCCTCCCAATCAATACTCGGACTGTAAAGTGATTGAATTCAAGACTCAAAGATCTCCAGTGCAGGCCGCTGTTTATTGCCCTAGACTCCCTGCATCTAAGACTGCTTGGATAAGGATCTATAAATAACTGAATGTGTCATGATATAGAGAGAGAACGAGATAAGCCAGAAATGAAAAGGTGACCTGCGAGGGGACGAAGAGAGGAAAGACAACACTTCCTGAAACACAGCGCAGCAGAGCTGACAACTGTGTGAAAGGTCTCGGCCGGGTCGAGCAATAGAGTCGCAAACACACGCTGCTTTCCTATTGTTTGTACAACAAAAACAACTGAAAAAACGGAAAAGCTTCTTTACCGCATAGACAGCAACAGAGAGTGCTGATTATCAACAATCGAAGTTAGAGTGCTCAAGAGTGCCAACCACTTTTTCAGCAGAAACTTTCTCAAAGTACTTTTTCCATGCATGAAATATATTGCAAATGCATTTCAGAAAATGAGTCATTTCTACACCATGATCCATCAGAAATGAGTCACTTCTACACTGCAAATGGTGCAATTGAAATGGTACAATAAAAATTAAAGGTAACGCTTTAATTTATGGTGTCCTTGTTATACATGTTACATGTACTTACTATTATAATAGCAATTAATCGTGCATAAATACATAGAACAAGGAACACCTGGAACAAGGACACCTTAAAATAAAGTGTAATCAAAATAAAAAATAGATAGAAAAAAATCAATTATAAATGTAACTTGCATTAATGCACTGAATAAGAATATAAAATATATAATAAATATAAAAATATATACAATTATGAGAACATAAAAATTACAATAAACTATTGGCTATGAGAATTCAATATTTTGTTGGATTTATTACAAAATACTCAAATATATTAATGACATAATACAAATGTACAACTAATACTCTTGAATAGCACCAAAAACAATGCATAAACAAATGCGTTTAAATAGAAATAAAGATTTTAATTTTTTTGACCAAAATTCACAAAAGAAATATTTAATATTCTACACTATTTCTAGGTCACTCTCAGGTAAATGAGAGCCATGACTCTTCATATACTGTTGATCAATAAAGTCATGGCAACATATGTTTTTCCATCACTTCAACCAATTTCAAACTCTTTACACGAGTTATATGAGATTCAACTCGATTTTATAAGTCAGTTTAATAAAATTTGAAAGTTGAAATAACTTGTACATCCAATTTAATTAAACTTAATAAAAGAAAGAAAGCAGCAACTGAACAAAGATAAAGATAAAGTTTGATAAAACTTTTCTTAAAGTTGAGTTGAAATAGATGGAAACTTCTTACAGTGTACAGACAGTCCTACATTCTTCCATCGAAGCTCAAGATGCTCTTTGAAACATCTCCGATCATGCTGAAGCTCCAGTACCGCTTTAATTAAAGCAGAAGAGCCACAAACCAAAGACATTCACCTTAATTTTTCAATCCAACTTATACCATTTTACAATATGGAAAAAAAAAATAGCTTCCCATACTTTTGCACCCCATGCACTGTACGCCTTGCTGTGTTACACAAGAGACAGCGCAGTCCTTTTGTACTTCTGCCGCTCCTCACCAAAGAGAAATGCTATTCTGAGCTTCAAGAGAGACATGAAGAACAACCAGCCACCGACAGCGCATCAGAACAAACAACAAGAAGCAAGGGCCAGTGTCTACACCCTAACATGAGCAATATGCCAAATAAAGAGAAACAATAATCAATATTAATACTAATGTTGTAATGTGTCTTGCAGTGTGCAGGGAATCCCTCAGCAAGCTTTCTTCATTTTTACTGCATGTTTACTGTCAAGGAGACTTATGAGGGCGCTCTTCATAGGCAGCAACCCAGCAAACAGCACTCCAACTTAGAAGACAGCCGTTTGGTAAATGCTGTCTACCTAGGCAGCTCACTAGGTTTTGGAGCAGATCCAGTGCGTCTGTGTTCACAGGAAAGAGTAACGGCACCAAAGCAGCTGTTTGAACACCGAATCATTTAGTGAACAACAACAAGGCAACAATGCTGTCGGTTTCCAGGTCTCTCTCAAGGCCCTGATGGCATGTTGCAGATGCTTACGGATATGAATGTGTCTTGCCTGCACCGTCTGTACTAATTTAGAATACCAATTTGTCATTTAATTGCCGCTTAAATATGATTTACAGTACATTTACAGGAACAAGCCAACTGGGAGGAGCACAGTGGTGATCACTGTTAATGATCACACTTTGTGGGATTTGAACCTACAGTACAATCTTTTAGGTTGCCAGGTTAGATCTGTATGTATTAAAAACCACACAACATCCTCTACCTGACTCTTTTCACGACACACTACACAACTGTCATATGCATCCACTTAATCAGCACTTAACTACCTAAAAACTATTCAAACTAGCATGCAATAGGGATGGATGCTATTACTTAATTATTTTTTATTATTACATTAATATGAGTGCTGTCAAAATTAGTTTGTTAACGCAGGTGATTAATTTTTCCGGTTTAATGCCGTTAAAAATATTTAACGCATTAAGGATTCATCTATATTTAATTAACTTTATTCAATTTCTGTATATTTCCTACTTGCTGAAGGGCACAGGTAAATATGACATTTATTATAATGGGTTGATGTGAAGATTGTTTTAAGTTCCCTTAAATTAGAAGTTGTTATTCTTTTTTAAGTCTAATAAATGTTAAAATTGATAGATTATACTGTAATTTTGAATGGCTATAGTCAATGGTTAAATATTATGGAAAGAATCAGTAGACATCAGTAGTATTGCTATCAGTGATACTAGCCTTCAAAAAAAGATGTCATTAAACAAATATTAAAAATATACTGTCTTTACGTTTTTTCTACATTAATTTGAAGATTGAACGTGACATTATTGCAATATAAAAGTATATTTAAAAACTTTAATGTTAGATGGGATTAATCGGGATTAATCGTAATTAATTTCGGAAAAATAGTGTGATTGATTATTTAATTATTTAATCGATTGACAGCACTAATTAATATAGTTATTTTAGTTGGAAAATTCAACAAAACCAATATTTATATGTTAAATTAAAATGTTAAATTGTATAATTCAGTGAATTAAATTTTGATTTTTTTTTTCTCAGAATTGAGACATAAACTCAGAATCCTGACTTCTATTCTTGCAATTCCAAGTTTAAATCTCAGAATTCTGAGTTTACCTCTTACAATTCTGTTTTTTTTTTCTGCCACAGAATTAAAAATAAAATAGTAGCCTAATTGTGACTCGCAATTTTATATAAGCCTATTCTGAGAAAAAAGTCATAATTCTGGGAAAAAAGCCTGAATCGTGAGATTAAAAGTCACAATTAGCTTGTTTTAGGGGTGTGCGATATGACGATTTTTGATCGTGGACGATAAAAATCTCTCCATGATCTGCTTTTGAAGAAATAAATATCGTAGTATCATGCTACAGTGCACATTCTGTCAGTTACAGTTCTGGCGCCTCCATCTGTATATACTGTACAACATGACATACAATGGTACAGTTACGCTGTCAGGACACTGCACTTATTCGCGATCGCAAAGTACATTATTTGCATGAGCTTTAAAGCCTTGCCAGTTAAATACTTCATTCGCGCACTAAAACCCTTTCAAACAGCACCTGATTACTGAACTAAGTTATCTTTGGCGCTAATACTGTCAAAACACACAAGGTTTACATATAGACTCAGTTGGTTACGTCTAAAATGAAAGTAAACAGTTGAGAGAAAAATGGATACGTGTCTGTAGATGCGTGCAGGTCTTAAAGGGACAGCACTTAACATGCAGCCGACTGTCATTAAAGAGATAGTTCATGCTAAACTTTAATTTCTGTCATTATTTACTCTCTCACAAGTTGTCCCAAACCTGTATTAATTTCTTTCTTGTGCTGAACACAAAAGAAGATCTTTTGGAGAATCTGGGTAACCAAACAGTTGCTGGTCCACATTGACTTTGATAGTAGGAAAAAATCATATGGAAGTCACGTGGACCAGCAACTGTTTGGTTTTCCATGTTCCTCAAAATAGCATTTATTCAGCAGAAGAAAGAAACTCACTCAGGTTTAAAACAACTTTTGAGTAAATGATGGTATAAAAATAAAACACTATGACGGAATATAACTATCCCTTTAACGTTAACAAAACAACAAAACGCAAAAAAGAAAAATCACTCACTACTCTTGACTGAAAAACTTTAATACAGTTGCTTTAGGAATCAGTCTATATAGTGTTTTAGTTTTATATTTGTTCATTCAATTTCTTGAATGCTCCTGCTAAATACACACATTGTACCTGAAAATAAAGCACTGTTTGTTTTATCTGTATATTATGTGTATTTGTAATGTGTAGCTTTGTTTGAATGTGTATCACTTTGGCCTAAATATCTGCCATTCTTTTTTGTTTTGTTTTGTTACCTTGAAAGGCTTTGTCTTTATAATAGGGAAATTAGTTTGGCTGTAATTCTCAGACAACTTGCAAAATAGTAAAACCAACACGACAAAGAATCGTGATAAAATCGTGAATCGTGATATTGCTAAAAAAAAAAAAAATCGTGATATGATTTATCGCCCACCCCTAGATTTTTTATTCTGGGGCGGAAACGAGTTTAGAGTTTTTATTCTAAATTCATTGTATGAGCCACATTTAAAGCACAGTAGTTCTCTGCACCCAAAAAACAACAAAACATGTCTTTACCAGTTTGGGACACGTCCTGCTCTGCATTTTCATTTTATTCCACATTCCTCAATGTGTAAATAACATAAATCTATACCACGCTATAAATCGTCGTGCCGCCCTGCCCTACCGTACAATGCAAACTCAAGCTGTGCATTCATTGGACAATCTGATCGAGCTGTGTGGCAACTAAATATGTGCCAAATACAGGAGCAGATGGCCTGTTTTCTGCTGGAGTCTCGGTCCTGTTTGATCAGCTGTGTGTGCCTGACATCATCTACCTCCAGAGAGTTCATCACATGAGCACGAAACCCAGCAAATGAAGTTTACACATAAAACCACAGCGCAGCCTCAATGAAGTCAGTGCTGCGGACAAAGCAACTCACCTCAGGCTGAGAGAAAGCTGCTGGTCCTTGGACTGGAGGAGATCGGCAACGGAGAAGCTGCTACTTCCCAAGAAGTTCCTCTAAAGAGGAAACACAGGAGAATGTGGTCATGACATGAACCCAGACGTCATCCAACTGTAGAACATGTGATAAACGCATCCAGAGATTATCTTACATACACTTTTCATTAATGACGTCACTATATCTAAACCGAACTGCAACTTTCAGTTACAGTTGCTTTTTAAATTCCAAATCAATTCCTGAATTTGAACTGAGGTAGCAAATAGAACACAGAATTCTATTGTGAATTTTGAATGTAATGAAGCAGAATCAAAATTAAATGAAATTTTAATCATATAAGTGTAATGTTAACTTAGAAAATAAAAGTTTAAGACAACATTTGAACGCTGAAAAAAAACTTTGAAGTGCTTGATTCATAGGTTTTATAAACAAAAAATTATAGAATGATATACAGACAGATATAATGGATGGATGGATGGATGGAACATGTTTCAGTTAGAATGATAGAATGATAGAACAACAAATAGAACAATACACAGACAGACAGACAGACAGACAGACAGATAGATAGATAGATAGATAGATAGATAGATAGATAGATATGATGGTTTGCAGGGAAGATTTTCATTCCTGTCACACAGTAATAATCTGCTCCTGGCCTGGAAACATATTTGTGTGTTTATGCATGAGTCCAGCAGTGGCAGTGAGCATGAATAAACACACAGTGCGGGAACGCAGCCATCAACAAACACACACAAACACACAGAGTGGACAAGAGACAGATTGCTAGAGGAACAGGAATAGAGTTGAAGAGTAAGAGAAAAGGAAAATGATGTAAGAGAACTAGAAAAAGCAAAGTTTTGACTTAAAAGCGTGAAGTTTAGCAGTCGCTCCACAGACAGACAGACACTGACGAAGGCTTACAGACTATATTGAAAGCTCCAGGAGGAGTGACGGTTCATAAATGTCTGGTCTCAGAAGGATGCAGCAGCTTAAACACAACTGCTTTGTCAAGCAACATAATGAGAAAACACAGACATAAATGTGGACTGGATGTGTTCATCACTCTGGTTTTGTTCCACTGAGAGAGACCCGGTCATAGCAAGGACATGCAGCCCTCTGCGCTGCCTTAATTAGTAATTACAACACACACACACACACACATATAGGCAGAGACAGGAATCCCTGGACATTTCTCAAAAATTAATTACTGTGCCGCATTCTTCACTGTAAAGACTCTGTGGAAGCCAAAACAGACTCTGATTTTTGGAAGAAATGCTGAGGAATTGATTTATACATGAGTTAAATGGAGCTGAGAGTTTTTGTGCCATTTTCACACCTGGCTGGTTCGGAGCGTTTGTTTCTCTCTTGGTTCGGATATATAAATATACATATACAAAGCTGGGTAGTAACTGATTACATGTAATCTGGATTACATAATCAGATTACAAAAATTAAATACTCGTAAAGAGAGTGTATTACATTTTAAAATGCTTCTAATTAGATTACAGTTTTTTTTTCTGGATTACATGATTACAAGTTATTCACACAATGGCAGTAAATTATTCATATTTTCTCTTTTAAAGTTTCCTTTCATGTTTATTAATGTGTATTCATGTAATGCAGGGATTCCCAAACATTTTTGTCAGCCAAACCCTTTTTTACAGTCTTTGCCTTTGACAAAAAAAAAAAATATATATATATATATATATGCACTTGAAATATACAGTACCTGAGAAAGTTAATATATTTCACTAATTTAACAAGTCAAGTTCTCTGATGTTGTCTAATGGTCACATTGACATGCAGGTAAACAAACAATTCCATATTTAGTGTTCAAGTGTTTCATTTTGATAGTGTATAAAATAGTTAATTTTTATTTTACACTTTTATGACTGAATTAATTATTAGCTTTTTATCAACTAGTAATTACAGTCATGGAAAATGGTGTCATGTAATGTTTAATGCATTTCATGATGTTGATGTATATTTTAAAAAATGGAATATATTTTCTTCTTCTTTGTTTTTTGTTTTTTTTTTTGTTTGTTTTTTTAATATTGATGTGGTACATTTAATTGCACGTTTAAAAAAATTAAATAAAAGAAATCTAAAAGTAATCTAAAAAGTAGCCAGAATACCATAACTGAGATAGATATTTTTCTTATTGAACCCCTAGTTGTGTCTCCATTTCACAATCCAACTCACTTTAAAATCATCTCAACCCAAACATAAGTGGCACGCAATGTCGCCAAATGTTCCTGTCATTTGCATGTTTGTCTTTTTAAAATAACGATTTCCTCGTGAAGGCACGCGTATGGTGTTTACCGAGACAAAGTGTTGTCAGAGATCAAGACGGGATCTTGTGCTTGACATGATGAAATACGTGGGAATACGGCGTACGGTTTGGCTCTGACAGCGATGTGGGGTAATTGGGAACAACAGTGCTTTTTCCTGAGCAGGAAACATTGGTTTAACATCATCATGATTTCAATTCAGCTAAATAAGAAGGTCACCAGCCACTACACAGGAGGTTAAAACAGAGCGAGTCGTGATTTATTGATGTTTTACATGTGCTGAAAAGGTTACGGGCCAATTCACAGTATTGACAAAGACTTTAAGAGCCAGATGTGTGTCCAGATAATAGCTAAATCCTCTACATACACTTCAGAAGTATCAGCCTTATAGACACACAAATACTCTTCTAGCTCGCCTTGGTCTATGTCTCTTTTGTAAAGACTGCAGTGCCTGAGGAACACAATCTCAGGCGTCATTACTCCACAAAACCCTCTGAACAGTATGCTAAGTGTGAGAAAAAGATCAGTCATGCAACTCTGAAAAAACGCTGCCCATGCAGCAGAATCGGGTTCAGAGACTGGAGAGATAAAGAATAAACTAATGCAACCACTGAGACTAGTTATCTGCTTATATCAAACCAAATAAATTAAATAAAACTGGTTGCAACGGTTCAAGCAGTCCCATTTAGATCACCTGACTAATGTAAGTCAATTGGATCGTTTAAAAAAAACGTATATTGATTACTGAAGGAGCAACACAGTAAAATAAAACAGTAGAGGAACTTTGACTCCAAAAGCAAGTAAATATGACCCCAGACTTAATGCAAAAGGCCTTAAATACACACTGTAGTGAGATATATATAATAGATACTGGTGCAATACTGATATGACATGTTGTCATCATATGCAAATAGTTTAAACATAGAAAATAAAAAAATAAATAACAGTAAAATTTAAGTACAAAAGGTGAAAATAAATAACCACCGCAGCAAGTGTGTAACCACGTTTCAGTTTATTTAATTCATTCTTCCATTTTATAACCTCTCATTTTATGAGATCTCCTGTATTATTTTGGCCATTTTTTGGCCAAAGTGTGTTTTTCATGCCTTTCTACCCCATATACTTTTATTACTCAACAGTTACTGAAAAACTACTGATTTTTATCACTTTCAACAAAACTGAAAGTCATTAAATATACGATCAGGGATTCTCAATAGCAACATGAATCAAACCTCAAAATCAACCTTTAGACCTTTAGCAAGTATGTGTTTTACTGATATGGCTATATCTGTGATACATTTAGACAGGTAGGTGTTTAGGAAAGTGGTTTTAGTTTCTGTTTAGTGTTTTTGAAGCAGATAGCAAAACTCAAAAAGACCTTTTGCACCAGAAGGCCTTTAGTCCTGTTGTACTTTACTCTAGAAGCATGATTTCTCTTGCTTTTCTTCTTCCTAGGGCACTTTTAAACAGACACACTCACAACAGTGTGAAATCTTGATAAAAAAGCCACCTGCAGCGTAAGGGATTTTGTTTTGCTGTATTGTCTTTCTTTCTTTCTTTTTTCCTTCTTTCCGTGCTGAAGCTCTGAGGCGACTCATGAAGGACCAGACAACACCGCAGAAATAGTCTCCGTCTCAAGATGAGTCACATGCGAGAGCGTTTTTATCTCGTGTACTCTTCCAACTGCTGGTGGAGGAATTTTTCTGCTTTTAAAGGGCATCCTTTACACTGACCTCTTCTGCACAAACACTTCCTTCCTCTGTGCTTTCACGCTAATAGAGCAGCTTTTCAGGTGCATTGCAACATAGCAAAACCACACACACACACACACACACACATACACACACACACCTGTATTTAGATACCCAAGAAAACAAAAAAAACAACAACAGCTAGAAAAAAAACCCCAAGCTATTGAAGCCATTTATACTCCAGACAAAACAGAGCATCTAAAAACCTGTTACAGACATATAAACATAAGCAATAAATGTGCTAGACACAAACAAACACAGAGAAAAAGAGGAGACGCAGCCCCTCATTTTCATCAACAGCTTTATAGTTCATAGCCAGAAGGAGCAGGACAATTGTCCTGCTCGTCATTCAAGCAGACGAACATAATGAAACTTGATAAGCATTTCCTGAAGGAAACAGCAGAATTTGGAAGGCAGCAAACATGTGTTCTGGTTTAAGGTAAGTGCATGTATTAGTCTTCGATTCAGTGTGAATGAAATGCCGCATCAGAGCTGCTTTATCGCTGTCATGTCACGCAGCACATCCAGGATCTGATCAGCAGCACATGAAAAACAACACATGCAACAATAAAGAGTTACATATATGCGAGGAAGACCAATCAGTGTGCATGTAGATATTGCAATGACATCATCAGAGTTGGATACATTTGGAATGCTGAACATTCTATGAATGCAAGTCATTGGGACATTTTCAAAGTATATGTATATGCATATATGTATATGTATGTATGTATATATATATATATATATATATATGTATATGCATATATGTATATGTATGTACGTATATATATATATATATATAGGGGTGTAACGATACGCGTATCGTGTATCGAACGATTCACGGGCAAGTTCCAAATCATCCTTATCATCCTTATCCCCTTGAAGTGGGGACTTTGGAGTGAGCAGGGCACATGCGTGCCATTATTTAGTCGTTTGGAACGCACTTGGTGAAGGGAGCGATCTAATTTCCTCATCATCTTCAGCTGGGATGTTCCCGTGACAACGCAGCACATTGTCAGTCAGCAGATGTCGCTGTTTTAATGTCATAAACGTCTTTTTATTGTTGTTAGCATAACTGTTGAATTTTTTAAAATATGCTATATAATCTATAAAAATAATATATATATATATATATATATAACTTTTTTTTAAATATAATTTTTTTTTTTATGCCGGTGTCCATCAGCGAATCTGCTGACGGACACCGTTCTGCGTTGTCACGGGAACATCCCAGCTGAAGATGATGAGGAAATTAGATCGCTCCCTTCACCAAGTGCGTTCCAAACGACTAAATAACGACACGGGGATAAGGATGATCACTTCCATTTGGAACTTGCCCATGAATCGTTCGATACACGATACGCGTATCGTTACACCCCTATATATATATATATATATGTATATACATACATACATACATACACACACACACACACACACACATATACATATATATATATATATATATATATATATATATATATACACATACACACACACACACACACACATATACATACATATATATATATATATATATATACACATACATACACACACACACACACACACACACACACACACACACACACACACACATATATATATATATATATATAAAACAGCAATAAAATTAACTGCATGTATGTATGTATCTTGTCAATAGTTAATGCATTTTTTATCAATTAGAAATAATTTTAATATTTTTTATATTTTTTATTTTTCGTGAATAATAAATGTTTTGAATATTTATTCATAAATATAATATGTTTAATAAATATTTAAGGATTAATATTGTTAACATTGTGTAATAAAGTTAATACTTAGGTAATAATGTTAATATAGTGTGTTAATAATGTGTAATATATAGATGTGTAATATATATAATGTTAATAATGTGTAATATATATAATGTGCAATATATAGTGTGTAATATTTCCGCCACTAAAAAAATCCATATAGGTCTGATGTACATCCAGTTTACCACTCATACTTAGCACAGCCAAAAGAAAAGCTTTAAACAGAGAACATTAAACAGTTCAAACAGAATCAAATCCAGTAGTTTAATACTAAGTGTTGAACAAACCCTTGCCAGAATGTCTGAGGAATATCAACATTGTTCTGCTTTGCAAGTGAAATGAGAGAAAGAGGAAAGATAAAAGTGAAGTTTCCTGACATTCATAATGAGCTGCCGCTGTCACTCTCCCTCTCTCTCTCTGTGTCGCAGACTAAACGCAAACTTCTGATCATGCCCTCCCCTCGTCACCGGATGAAGTGTGCATGCTCAAAACATGACACCGACACAAACACAGACACACGCTTACCTTGCTGTCTAAATGAAGACATACCGCACACTTCGGCTGTTCATATAAACCTAATTCTGACTCCAGACTACCTCAAAGAAACTTTCTGCATGCTAGGACTCAAAAAACATCACGCAATTTATTCATAAATTATTCAATAACCTGCCCAAAGGGAGATTTTGCCACATTTAGCTCACGTCTGGGGACCATTTTGTCCCCAAACTACAACAAACACACATCTGGCTCTTCAAAGACAACACGTCTCGCACTCCAAATCCCCAAATGCACTTATTTCCCACACAATTCCCACACGGATCACACCAATGTCAGTCCAGCAGCAACCAGTCCATCCCACCTGTGCATTCAGGTCATTTGGCTTCGTTGACAAACAAGAACCCTTAAGATGATCCGCACCTGCATAAAGCACTCAAAGGTTGCATGTTGACATCCTGAAAGCAGACTCACTTGTTAAGAGTAGTGCTCACACTCAGAGGTCCACAGAGGAAGTGTCCTAGCAGAGCCGTCGCGGGGCAGAACCGCCTCACAGGGCTGCTGCACGAGACCGCATCTCCTCCTAAGAATACATTTGCAGCCTCCTTCCCGTCTGCGCATACCAGCCGGGCGAGCAAACACACGCGCATGCAACGAGCACACAGAGCGGCGACACGACCCGACTGAACGACTGAATAAACCACCGCAGATCTGAGCCCACGCCAGAGACACTGACAGAGAGAGAGAGAGAAAGGGGGAGGGAGTAAGACTGGGGAGGCGTGTAATACTCAGAGATTAAGGAAGGAACAGAAAAAAAAGAGAGAGAGAGACAGAGCATGCCGCACACACTGAGAGAGAGAGAGAGAGAGAGCGACAGCAAAAGTAGGTAAGACAGAAAAGAGAAACAGACACACCTCACACGGGTTAAACAGTGACTGAGGTCAGTGACTCAACAGCTACTTGAATTAACATACAAAGATAGACGCTGATTGTGTGTGTGTGTGTGTGTGTGTGTGTGTATGGTCCATATAGTCTGATATTTGTGTGTGTTTGCTCTGCAGTCGGAGGAATTACAGTTTTACAGGCTTACAGCTAATCTACAAACATGCATCAGAGCCACGTTTTCTGAGAAAAAGGAGGCCGCGGCTCTTCAAAAATGTATATAGAATGAAAATAATTGACACTGTAGAATTAAAGCAAAAGAAACATTATGAAACATTAGGTTAAATGTCATATAAGACATTTTATCTTAAGTAAGCGTGTTTATAACAACACAAACAGTTTCTGCAGAGCTGCGCCAAAATGGATGCTTTTCACATTTGCGGGGTTCTCAGATCCAGAAGTCTTCATAGTTTGGTAAACTTATACAGTGGTGAACGGAAACTACAAAAAATAGAATTCTCCCATTTGCTCTAAAAGAAAGAAAAAAATTGAGATTGATTATGATGGCCAGAAGAGAAAAAGATGTCAAATTTGCTGTCACTCCCTCAGCCGTTAGTAGAAACACTCACACAGCTATGGGGTGGGTGATATACCTTTAGACACGATTAATCGGTAGAAATTTGTCAACCGGTACAGATTTTGGACTATTATCTCCATCTCGGTTACATGCTCACGTGACATTACTGTGCCATGTGGTAACGAAAACTTATCGTTTTTTTTAGGCTAGTATTAGATTTTTAAGATATTGAAACAAAAATTATATTTCTATGGCATCAAAAATGTTGATATTATAAAGACATTATTTAAAGCAAAAACAGCTATACCGTGATATATATCATTACCGTGAAATAAAAACATATCGTGATATGTCTTTGGTCATATTGCCCACCCCTACACAGCAGCATTAACTATTTTTCTGTAATTTAATAAAAGGTAATATAACACAAAGTGTATATAAAGTATATCATTCTAAATTTACATTGCATTTTTAAAAAATTGCTATATTTACAATAGGTGCGTCCAAAATCACATACTTATGCACTATTCTATGCCATTTTGTCACATAAACAGTGTAAGTAGTGTGTTCACACTGAAAATTCCAAAAAAGTACACTTTAAATACCCACATGATACACTTAAATAACCGAAAAAACGAAGGGTGGAATGTTGGACTTTGTTCTACTGGACTTCATGACCTCAACCGTCGCTGCTTTAAAGTCCCCATGAAATCAAAATTTAAGTTTTATTGCTTTTAGTATGAACATGTTAGCCGTAAGTTTATCTATAAGCTACTGTGTTCCAAAACAATGACAAAATTTGCATTTACAAAATATAAGCATTCAAAACAGTCTCGAACTTCCGTTAAAAATGGATCAACGATTCTGATGACATCACCCTGCACTTCAACTTCTCATCAAACTTTACGTCCAATCAAATGCTCTCTAGAATCCAAAGCGTCCCGCACCCTGCACTATAAATAGACGCTGAAGCTGCAGCTGAATTCAGTCACTTAGAGTTAAGGCCATGGCAAACTGAGTCCGAAATTTTCACACGTTAAAAAATAAATACGACCTCACGTTGTGTCAATCACGTTTACATACTACCTCCGAAACTTTCGTCCGTCATAAAAAAATTTGTTTTCGCATCCGTAGCATGCATTTTGAGAGGAAAGGATGACGAATACGAAAAAACGGAAAAAACGCATGCGAAAATTTCTGACTCAGTGTGCAAGAACCTTTAATGTTTGAATGGCACGTAGTGCACTATATATGGGATAGGGAACGATTCAGACAGCAAAAGAAGTCTGGTTTCGTGCTGTTTCACAGGAACTGCCGCAGCACACTCAGTCTGCTCTGTTCCAGAGACATGAGAGCACAGGCTGATCTTATGTGTGAATTGGTGCAGACCACAAAACGTATCGAGCCCATTTGAATTCTAGACTGAACGTTATAATTTATAGTGATATGATAAGATTGTAAGTGTCATATGCTGTCAAATGCGACTCAACAAAATAAAAAATGTCTGGCCCAAACTGTGATATAAACGAAATGCTATTGGCCATTTAAAAAAGGGGGTGCGACTGCCCGATATCTCCCGCCCTGTCTTCCTGTTTCAATTGAAATTACGTCAACACACAGAATAACGCTGTGTGTTTCAAAGCACTTCAGTTGACCTTTAAATATGCAGCAAAGGGGGGGGGGGGGGCTATCAGACTCAGATTATGAACGACAAAATAACCGTATATAATTCATACACTGCATGGTTGCATACATAGTGCATAGTCAGTGTTTCCCATACATTGATTTATTTGTGGCGCCCACCACAATATCAAAACTGACCGCCACAAATAGATTTTCCAAAAGGCTTTGTCTTCGTTGAATAAACATGAGCACTGCACGGTTCAAAATCGAAACCCGGTGCAGGTGTTTTTATATCACTGAATTTCTGAAGGAATCTGACTGTCTTCGGAAAATTTTGGATGGCATTTTCAAACCATCTTGCATGTAATGTCTGATAAAGCAGCGTTTGTGAGCGGAGCGCTACTTTGTGTACAGCGTTACCGGGGAAACCTCAATCTCTACAAGCACCTCCTGCTGGCAGAGAATGAATTTGCATATGTATGCTACCACAAATAGAGTGCGAGTCCGTGGGAAACACTGCTAGTGTATGGTGCGTCATTTGGGGTGCAGCTAATGTTAATAACTGTGGAAATGCTTCATCACAGTCTTTTTAAAAAAGAGATTTCTGTGTTTGCTACATTGCATATTTTCTTTAAAATAGACTGGAATTCAGACTAATAAATGATTATTAATGTTACTGGGGTGAATGTAGTGGAAAAATACCAGTGTAGGGTCACATAAGAGGCAGCAGTGCCTCCACAGAGCTGTGATTGGCCAGTGAATCGTCTAAATGTGTCAGACTAGTGAGAATGGATGGACTAATTACAGAGTAAACAACTTAACCACTCAGACATCACCAGTTTTTGGTTGAATCATGATGACCTTGAAATGACGACGTGCGAGTGAGCTGGTTTTTCAGCTGTGTTAAATTAAAGTTGCACCTCCTTTTTATGACAGCTGCAGTGTTTACAGATAATTTGATGACTAATGGTCTGAAAAGAAGGTGGATATTAACCATAATTGAACAACGGTTCGCAGTAACTAATAAAAGCCACACAAAACTGCATTACTATAGTTATCTTTGATGCAAAAACAGTTTAAAACTCAAAACAGATGAGACTTAACAGACTGATCACATCTTCTGGTGTCATCAGTCACAAAAATACTACATGCACATGCGTTTCATTTTAGCCTACATCTTCACACTGAGGTTTCACGCCAACATTTGCTAAATTCACTAGGCCTACAGTACATAAACCTGCACAGGCAACAAACACATAATTACAAACCAAAAATGAATCAACTTAATTAAAAAAAATAGAAATTTATTGATGAATTCCACTGGGAGACATAAGAAACCAATGAATGTCAACTGAATTGTAAGACCAAAAAGACAAAACTGCATGTTAAAGCAAACCAAATGGTGATTGGCCAATTCATATGTCAATCAAACTGTGTCCTCCATTCTAAGTGGGCGGGACTTAACCAGAATAAGCTGCTTATTCAGTGTGACGATCAAAAGTCTGGCTATGTAAGATTGTTACATAACCTCTAACACCACTGGAACTGAATGGTGACAAATTTATATCACATTATTAAATAATAACTTCTCTCTATCACTTAATTTTCCTGCTCTCGACAGCCGCTTCAACGGCGCCGACCTCTGAGACTATGAATCCAGATATCTGAGAGCTACAGGTCACACATCGCTTGGCTAGAATTTCAATATGCTTGTTTAAGGTTAATCTGGTCGGTTTCAGACCTGCCTGAGTGCTTTTTCTTTTACTGTAAACAACCTTTAAGCCAAAGCAACTTCTAAAAACACACGCACACACACAGAGAGTCATGAGAGCGAAACACAGGTCATACTACACTGATAAAGTATCCGCTAGATGCTGTAGGCACATGCACATCTGTTTACTAGCAAAACATCCTGAGGTGAATATGAGCGACTGAGACTGAACTTCCTCTAATAACCCTGATGTAATTCCCGCTGAACATGACACATGGACAGAAACAGTCATGAGGTCTCAAACTCAGTCTCATGAAGGCCAGTGCTGTCTAGACTAATGTACATCAACAGTGCTTTGAAAAAAAGTGTAATGCATATTTTGCATAAAGAAAATGAAAAATCTTCTTGACATTTTCTTTTTTCAGCGGGATCATGTGAGGATAGACAGTTTCTCTTGAAGGTTTACATGCATTTACTTAACTGAAGATTATATGTAAATCTACAGCTTAATAAAATCTCAACAGAGAAGCACAGCTTGAACACACTTTCCACTGAGCAATATGTGTGATTCATCAGAAGTACTACAGCACAAACACAGCCAAACGGAAAAGTGACCTACCAGCTTGAACGACAAACACTATAATGCTTCTTAACTCACATAAACAGCAGCAGGCCTTTGAATCAAATCATCACACAGCAGATCAATCCACAACCGAACTTACTATGGTTAACAACTCATAACAGACAGGAAAACCAAGCAGTGTAGAGTCATTCCACAACATGCCCATGCTCGCCCCAAACCTTCACATGACCAGCACAGGCCAATCTGCTCCACTGCACCAGCAGGGATGAACTAAAGTCAAAACTGGCTTCTTTTCAATTCATACTGAATAAGCAGCTTATTCTGTTTAAGACCCGCCCACTTATTTTAGGGAATTTACTGAATTACAATTCAATGGAATTTCATTAGTCATACACAAGAAAAACACAAATTTCAAAACAATTTCTGGTTAAACATGTTAATAAAAATTTAATTTAATCATGTCAAAATTAAAAACACATTTAATCAAAATACACATCATTTTTGACACTTTATAAAAATAAATATTGACAACAAAATTTGAATACTGTGATTGTAAATAATATAATAATATATAAAATATTTTTAACTATAAACACACAGGTGTAATAATTAACATTTCCACCATGTGCATAAAAGTTACGTTAATAAAATGTACACATTATTTAGTTAGTACACAAAATTAAGTTAATATCCATTATTAAAAAAAAACATAAAAATTGAATTACTGTGACTGTAAATTAAATATAATTTCATAATATAATTAATAATAATGATTAATATAATATAATATAATATAATAAGCCATAAACACAGATTTAATAATAATTAACATTTCCATCATGGTAAATAAAAGTTACGTTAATATCAAATTTATCTAACAAATATGATAAATATACATAAATACTCATTTCTATAGGTGGCATTTCACATATTGATTATCAGTATCATCTACTGAAATTTTGACGAGAATATGTTTATGGGCAAGTGTGTTATAAAAGCAACAGTACTAAGAACTTTATAGAATTACAATTCTACAGACCATAAGAACTTTATAGCATTACAATTCTACATCCTGTCTAGTACCGGAAGTAAAATGCAACGCACACTGATTTGAAAATGTAATCAGAGCCAAGTATGTAAAATGTCTGAAATTGTCATTTCAATCAACCTGGATGGAATTTAAAATGCATTTTCAATTCAAATCTGAAGCGCACACAAAGCTCCTTATAGCACTTCATCATTCATTTTCACTGTGCACAAACAGCAGGCCAAAGCGAGGCTCACTGTCCTTCCAGATGAGCCAGACTCTCGAGTACATCAGTGAGAGATGATGTTCAACCAGCAGGCCATTATCACAAAACAAACTCCCACAGGGGAATCCGGATCAATCGCAGGTCACCCTAAAGGGTTTTATTTTGCCAGAATATCCATCTGACTGTACCTTACCCTGCTTATTAGACGACTTCTCACCAAATAAATAAATAAATAGACTTGAAATATTGATTTGAGCTGAAGTTATTCCATTATGCAAGAAGAAAGAGACTACAAAGTGAGAGACATGAAACTAGCACGTCTATGTCAAAAATCAGTCAGTTAGGCAGTTTAATACTGTTTAAAAAAATATTTCAGAATCGAGTATCACACAGAAACGAGTAATAAGATGTAGATATCTGAATGTGCCTGGTTTACTTTGCCATTTGGCTGTAAGTCGCCCGCTCCAGAGTCCCGCTAATCCCCGACTGCGGCTCACGGGACGAGAGCTAATCAAATTGAACTCTGAGTCACCTCAGGCCTCAGGTGTGGAGGGCCAATCCAACTGCTTCCCTCTGAGAGACTCAAACACAGTTTTAATTCAACAGGGGGAGTTACAGGAGGGAAAACATGGACAAAACTATTACGAGTGCATGTACATGTTTCACTGAAACAGAAACGATATGGGAAAAACAAGCATAAAAGTGCTTCTTTTTTCTTTTTTTTTATTAAGCAATGGTTTACTGAACAAATTGTTGCTCTGTCTTTAAATTGTAATTTCCCTTCTTAAGGATATAAATCTACCTCAGCTAATGCTGTAAACTAATTACTTGCAGATTACTATTATATTAAAGGTTACAATTTAAAACAGACCACATACTATTAAATTCAACTATTTATTTTTAGATATAGTAATCAATACTCAAATACAAAAATTTTTGCAAACATGTAAAGGCAGATTTTACATTAAAGGCAGGGTAGGTGTTTTGGTTCAAAAACATTTTTTGTTATGCTGATTGAAAGTCTCTTCACATCCCAAAAGCAATCACTAGGTTAAGTGCTCTAATTTATATCGTCTGTGGAAGATGCAGGACCATAAAACATTCCTCCAATCAGATTATTCGGTCCGAACATTACGATAGGTATGTACAATGTATGTATTTGCATAACTCGTTCCCTCAATTGAGTAACACTTGTCCTAAAACTTGCATGTTTAAGTTTACACAACTTGTACACTCTTGTACGCTCTTGTACACACTACTTAAATTTTTAAGTTCACTTGATCTGTTGTTCATATATTGTACTTAAAAATTTAAGGTGCCCCTATTATGCCTTTTCGAATATTACCTTTCATGCAGTGTGTCATGTAGCAGTATGTGAACATAAACTTTCTGCAAAGTTGTGAAGCCGAAAGTGCAAAAAAAAAAAAAGAGTCGGCTCGCAATCGCCTAAACGAGTCGTTAGGAATTCGAATCTTATTCTGTTACGGCTGTATGTCACAAAGTAACACATTTGCATAATGTCCGCCCATGGCTGTCATTCGCGCTGTAAGCGGTAGACCAATCACAGAGGACTGCGCCATCTGACCAATCACAGCAGCGAGGGCTCACGGAAAGGCGGGGTTTAGAGAGACTGATTCTTCGAACTG
>JAFVLL020004821.1:0-22563 GCA_021397915.2 Tor tambroides | reverse complement strand
CCTGAAAGAAAGTGATTACAGATCATTATCCAATTGAATCTGATTGATGGGGAGAGGTCAAAGTAATATAGCTCATAGCAGAGCAGGGAGGGTCCTGGTGTGGAGGGGGTAAACGGGGGCACAATGGCCGGATTGTCACCCCAGGAAGATGATGGGAGGGGCGGGGGGCTGTTGAACCTTTAGCAGCAGCAGCTCTAGAGCTACAACAAGTGTTGAGTGAGGCAGCACTGTTAGCATAGCTTGAAATTAGCCTTGAGAGATAAGAGACCAATGTCTGTGAGCACAGATTGTTAGAGGACTCTGTGCACTGGGGGAATTTGTCAGACAAAATTGAGCAGATTTGTTGAGTTTTAGAGATAACTATCACTACAGAATAGTGACATATAAGCTGGCCCACACAGTCTTCAAGTCATTTGGAATGCATGTCATTCACAAAGTTCAACAAATTCTGCATCATGAAATATTTAGACTAATTCAATTATGCTTTCAGCTACTGTTAAGAGTGTAGTTAACATGTTACCATGCCTAAAACAATGCAATTCTTCAGGGTTTTCTTCAAAGTCAGTACATAAGTTGTGTAAAAATTTGAGCCTGTAGGTGAGAAACAATTTAGCAAAATTTTAGCTACAGAGTTGCAAAAATTATTGCAAAAGTTCTGTTGGTCTCTAATTCTAAACAGCAGTGTTCATAGCCATTGCAAAATGCAGATAAATGCTAACCTGTGGTAACACATTTTGTGTGTGTGTGTGTGTGTGTGCGTGTGTGTGTGTTCGTTCGTTCGTGATGGTGATTTTAGTCACATTGTTCTGACACACAGACACACGCACACACACAATACAATTAATAAAGTAAAGAAAACTAATGTGGACACTTTAATATAATATATTATCAAAACTAATGTATTGTTTTATATATATATATATATATATATATATATATATAAGCAAATCATTAGGCTAATGAACTATATTGCTTGATAGAAGAATTGTTTATTCTGATTATTATTAATAATAATTTTACTTTTTGAAGAATAAATAAATAAATAAATAAATAATAATCACATTGCAATGAGCCTCACAAGGCCCTGTGTTACAGTGATTTTACCACGCTTGAAGATTTAGTATTGTGTCGGGTCTAACAGAGAGATGCCGATCAATGCCAACAGACACATTTGTTGTTGTCAGATCAGTGTGTAGCACGTCTGCATATACTGCCATTGGTTGCCACGTTTTCACTGGCTGAACATGTTCAGTCAGTGATGGTCGGGTCACTTGAAAAGTGTTATCACTGTAATCAGGTAATTGTCAATGTTGATCGGTGTTTGTCAGCCCAGTGTGATTTTGCCTTTAGAATACCCCTTACCTGTAAAAATCAATGTAACATACAACATTTCATAGCCTATTGTAAAACTATTCATTGATAGTTATCCTTGAAATAACAGTAATGGATCATGATTTTTCCTCTTACAGGAAGGATAATGCAACCAAACAAATCGAAAGTGCAACATAATGAGCAGACTGTGAAATAGATGATTACTAACATATTAAAGTACGTTGACCAATGTTTTCCCAGGAAATTTACTATTAATCAGTTTCATCATTACAGCACTTACGAGGCATTATATCAATATTCCTTAAACATTTTATTGTTTTTGTTGGCAAAATCAAGCTACTGTTATTGTACAAACTTGGTTTAAGTGTTTTACAAAATTCTTGACTCCTTTCCACTGAAAAATGTACTGACAAGTTCAAGCACTTTTTTTTCCCACACAGTTTTCTCAGAATGTTGAGGTTAAATATCCACCAGAACTGACTTACACTGTAGTCTAACTCAGAATCTACCAAGAACGACTAGCCAGAACACCTTAGCAACTGCCAGCCAATGCAGTATTAATTTATACAGAACCAGTTCATCACTACTGAATGTTTATTTTCATTTGTTTAACAACTTACGATTTTACTATCATTTTTATTTCAGGTGTCTTTAAGCTCCGAACCAATGCAGACAAGTTAAAGTCAAGCTAGGATGACAAATTAAAAAAGAAAACCGTTAAAAAGACATAGGACAGAGAAGATGAAAGCTCTAAGAGTCTGTGAGGTCTTTTTTGAGTTGCACAAATGAGTTTTACCACAGATGATTTGGTGCAGTTCACTCTGTCATTTCTCAACTGAGACATTTGACCTGTTTTTTTTGTTGTTGTTTTTTAACATAGAAACATGTAAGAAACTCTGGCCCATCACAAACCTGGACTGCGCATTGTCCTGGCAGGAAATAACAGTCTATGTGCCAAGACAAGAGCAGTCTAGACCCTCGAACTGACTAAATACGCCCTGATCCGACAACCCCCACTGTGCCACGACTGTGTCATCTGAAAGGAATCTCTCTAATGAATGAGATGCCTATTAAAAACCCGACGGATCTCAGGACTAAACTACAGCTTTCGTCCACAATTCCTGTCTGTGCAGGACTGATGCTGAGCAGACTAACCCAATGTCACAGCACTCAGTCTGGGAGTGATGATGCAGCTCAGTCTGGGAAAATCTCTCCACACCCACCAGGTGCTTTTTACTGATGAGCTTTAAAATCTCCAGATAATAACCAAGTGTGGATTTTTATGTCCTTTATGAAATTTTTATTTAATGTGAAGTTTACAAGACATTAGAGTCATGAATTGACCACTTTAACTGAAAGTGTGATCTTGATAAACATTTCACAAACAGTCCGACTTCATCCAGAGTTAAACTGGACAGTGGGCGGTTTGTGGGTGTATTATTTGAGTCTGAGACTATAAAGACACTGTAATTTAAGGATTATTGGCCTCCTAGGGAAAACAAAGGGTTAATGGTCATCAAAAAGGTCCCGAAAATCCTTCACTTGGATACAAATAATTGATTACTAATTACCAATTGATTACCAATGGCTCAGCTGAAAAAAAAAAATAAATAAATAAATACATACATAAAATTAAATTAATAATAATAGCTCGAACAACAAAAGCAATAAATACTCCAGTATTCTACTAACAAAATGAGGTCTGTGTGATTACGAGCAGTTTGTGGCAAGCGATTTCTTCCGTGTCACACTTACAGGATAATTGGAAATGGAGAGGCATTAACTCCGATGGGATTAGAGAGGGGAATTAAATATGTTAATCCCCAAAAAGGTAAATAGCCTTCGCAATACAATAACCAATTTCCAGGATCTTCCCCAAGGACATGCTTGCCTTTGAAGCAACATGGTCTCGAGTGTTCCAGAAAGTTCCCAAGGTCATCCCTATGGTGCAGACAGCCCTCGAACCCCTCGGCTGACTTCTAACCTGTTCTTCAATGCCTCTGTTTCTCACATCATTACTCGCCGCCTCTCCAGAGAGCGCTTACTGCCATGTGTTCATCTGCCTTCTAATTATATCACCCAGCAGAATGGCATGGGTTTGAGACTTTACAATGTGCTGCCACAGCAACATGAGAATGCGACAGGCGTAGCCAGTGTGAATCAATGTGCACGTCTATGCTTTTTTTTGATTCCTGAAAGCAAAGTCCAAGACAATAATTGAAATGATGTTGTAATGCTTGAAGCCACTCTGTAAGTGAATATGTTTTTCCCATGGAAATTGCATTAAACAATGTTTTGAACAGACATAAAAGGATAGTGTCGAACTCTGATGTAAATAAAACTGGCCAAAAGTGCTTGTGAATCAATTGCACAGAGAAGTACTTCAATTGCCTTACAGAGATCAAAGTGCATCTTGTATACAATTAGTTTACTACAATTTTAACCATAACTAATCCATTATGAAAAAAAGCCATGTGTCAATTATGCTGTGACTTGAAGATCCTTCTCTCGTTTTTATGTTGTGTGACTAAAGATGAATGTCTCTGCAAATAAAAAACGAGTAATGCTGAAGAAACGTCAGTCGCTGGAGAATGTTGTCCATGAAGAATTCCAGTCAAATTCAATAAAGTCAGGCCTGCAAACTTACGATTTGTAATGGATATTTTCTTGGATGTTCTGTGAGGCAGAGGTACCGCAAACTCTTTGTATAACAGAAGAGAAAAATAAATAAATGAATAAATAAAAACCTCACTATACAATTCAAAGAATTTAAAACAATCTAACAGATGAAGAAAAAAAAGGTCTCATAACACCAACACAACATAGCTCTGTTCCAAACCCTATTTAGCTGCTTTGATGTCTACTGTCTACATATAGGCAGCATGCAAACTGAAATGGAAGCTAAGAAGCTGATTTGAAACGCTCTGCATAGGCAACTCTGCATGCCACATAAAAAGTCCTCCACACGTGAACAGGACATTTGACTGACATTTGTTTTCAATACAGTGGGGGGTGACAGCATATTGCTAAGCTAATTTCATGATACTCTGATTAAGATAAATAAAAATATCTAATATCTAAAGAGATTTAATAAAAAATTTCTATAAATGCGTTATTATAATCAACAATTTTCTCACTATTTACCACAATGCATTGAATGACACGTGATTCTAAGTTAGATCATGAAAGCGTATGATTAATTTTATGCATAGAGAGGGTAAATATTTATTTCAATAAATGTAAAAAGTGGTAACACTTTACAACAAGGTCTTATTTTACAGTTAGTTAATGCATTAGTCTTTGCTAATGTTAGTTAATAAAAAATACAACTATTCATTAGCTCATGTTAGCCCAGGTCAGTTAAATAATATTAACAGACACAACTTATTTTAATAATATATTAGTAAATGTTACAGTTAGTATGAACTAAGATTAATAAGTGCTTTAGAAGTATTTTTAGTTCATGTTAACTAATGTTGTTTGTCAACAAATGGAACCTTACTGAAAAGTCGTGACGTATTGTCAAGTATGGTGACCCATACTCGAAATCGGTGCTCTGTGTTTAACCCATCCAAGTGCACACACACAACAGTGAGTAGTGAACAAATGCACACACACACACACACACACACACACACCATGAACACACACCCGGAGCAGTGGGCAGCCATTGCTCCAGCGCCCGGGGAGCAATTAGGGGTTTGGTGCCTTGCTCAAGGGCACCTCAGTCATGGGATACACTCACACCCACATGATTAAATCCAGCGATCGTTTTTTGGTTTAAGCATGTGCAGTGTTAACGTCGTCGGGCTCTGATAAACGAGTGTCTGAGGATAGTGACATGCTAATCGCCACAGGCAGGGAAAGAGAGAGCGGCTCCAAGCGCTAATTTTATTCATTTGCCCGTGTAGCTGTATAATTGTTTCTGTCATCCACTGAGGGCAGCCTAACGGATTTCACACCCCCAAAACAGTTACCACGGTTTTCGCTCAGATTTCTCAGAAGGCGATCATGAAAGGTGATATTATTTATCACCTGGTGTAATATCCTCTAGTGTGCAAATTGATTCACACCCCCTGCTCTTCCTCCGCAGTGTCATTTCCATACGCGATTCTACTTCAGATGAACTGATTTTGAACATTTCTGATACATCTTGATCCAAAAGCTTGGACACTCTGTATAACAAAGGGTTGCATGAGGTCTCATCATCCCCTTGGACATTTATCTATGTTTAATCTTTAGTTCTACCTGCCCAATCTATATTGAGTTGACATCAAGAATAAAGTAATAATTACTACTCAAGAAACCTGCTAAATTTGCTGCAGGTGATGCCAGAGTCATTTCTGTATCAGCAAAATATGTTTTATTTGCAACAGTATTGCAACAAGGAGAAATTGTTAAATTAACTGTTAGCAAAGCAATTTTGCATAACCATGACATCAGTTAAATATTTTGAGCCACTAACCATGTGCTGTTATTTGCAACATTTTGCCACAGCTGTGCAATTCATTTATCAGTGCTAACAAGTAAATAACCTAAAATTACTTCTCTGTTTGTGAAATGGACACTGATTTGAGCTATTTACTAATTTGCAGTTGAATTTATGGAGGGTTTGTAAAAATTGGGTCAGTTTGTATGTGAGTGTGTGTGTTTTGACAGTGGGCTGTGGTTAGTTTGTTCTATTATATTCCATATTGGCACTGCAGTGCAGGCCTGACTGAACTAATGTCACTCAATGCTGAGAGTTTTGTTCACTTATGGGAGGATGACAGAGCTTGGATCCTGAGATGGACCAGATCACGCTTGGTAAAATGCAGGAATAGAGTGTTTTTAAAAAGCACAAAGTAAAGGGGAGGGACAGAAAGAGAAATATGACAATAATTGCTGAAAAAAAGAAGCTTGAAAACAAGAGGATATGTTATTTTAGAGAGAAAACATACATTTTATATATAATTCAGAATTTCATTTCGTAACTTTTGTCATGCTAGTGAAGCACTGATGCACTGAATTTAGTTGAAATGAATATTATTACAGTTCTAGCTGTAAATTCTGAAACAATATAAAAATTTATATAAATACATATATGACCAAAAAATCCATATTAATGTACATTCTATTTCTCAGTGCTACATGCTCAGTGTTGCCACTAGGAGCACTAAAGCAGACATTAGTGTAAACTGTCTTCCTCTATAGTCAGTTTTCTCTATCAGTCAACTACACTCTAGACAGAATCTTGTGGTTATGGGCTGGTCTATTTTGCATTGTGCCCAAAAACACACATGGTAAAATAAAACGTACACATAGCCTTGAGCCAAAAAAAAAAAAAAAAAAAAAATTTTTAAAAAAAGGTTACACAGAGTGCAGGGTCTTGAGATACATTTTTAAGTTGAACTAGTTTTAGCTTGAAACAACCTCTTAAAAATGTGTTCTGCGCAATAAACTGAAAAACAGCCAACAATGTATACTTGCGCAATGTGCGCAAATGGAACGCAAAAATGTGTCTACTGTGAACAGCCCCCAAGTATGCACGTGACATAGTGTCTAGACTGCAAGCGTGAGATGTGCCATGACAAAATTAGAACGCTTTCATTATAATCAGTGATGCTCACACACTTGCAGTGTAGACAGTATATGTATGTCAAAAGAAGTGCTCGTCTTGGTAAAGTTGTGAGCAGCCTTTAGAAAGAGAGAGAATGAGAGAGAAAAGAACTATTCAGAATAGCATACTATGGCTTATTACTTCCGCATTTCACAAAAATATGCAGTATATATCACAGCACACTTCCCAGAATACAGTGTCCCACAATGCAATTCACATAACTTGACCTTGCATTTCCAATTTGATGAATAAACCGGATGCAAAATAAATTTTTTTGTTTAATTTAAAATGCATGATTTTACATATTCATTTTTAATTCCTAAATATTTATATTTATATTATTTGTAGGCACTGATGTTTTGTTTAACAGCTTATTTTGCAAATAATTTTTTTTTGTAGTACATGATGCACACTTTAATGTGTGCTTTAATCAAAGTGCGACATTTTTGTTTTTCTAATTTATGTAATAAAAACTAGTTTTAGCAAAAGAAAAAGTAAAATCTAGACAGAACCTATTAATGTCAGTTTTGTCAGTCATTAAAAAAAACAAAAAACAAAAACATGTAATTTGAACTTGACCTTGCATTACCAATTTGATGAATGAACTGAAAGTAATATCCATCTAATATCTCCTTTACTCATTTGACCTGTCAAAATTTAGGATACTTTTACGCAAATTGTTTATTTTTATTTATTTAAAGTGAATTAAACATGATCATGTGATGACAATGTATTGTTTAAAATTGTGGAATAATGTTTGCAGTATTTAGCATGTACTGTGCAGTATTTGATTATTGAGCTAACATAGCCAAAGTGAGAGATTTTATTACTCATATTTTTACTGTATTGTATTCTAGATAATTTTTTATCAATCTAATTATTAATATACTTTGTTACAATTATTTTATTAATAACATTTCATTTTGTTTTATTTTTTTTATTCTCTTATTTCTGTATATATAATGGCACTAATGCTTTTGTAAAGCTTTTTTTTTTTTTTAAGCTACTTGAGTCTGAATCAGAGAGAGCTGGAATGGGGGGGCAGTGTGGAATGAATGGAATGGGGCAGTGAGCAGTCATGCATGCAGTTGTCTCTCTCTCCATCTCTCTCTCTGGTTCTCTTGTGAGCGGGCCGAGGACACTTACCCGGGCCGGCAGAGCTCAGAGGCAGCGCAGCGTGAAATCAGAGAGAAGAGCCGCTGAAGCAGAAAGAGCTCGAGCGGAGCATTACAGAGCACACTGCTGACTTATCCCCTTAAACACACACACACACACACGCACACACACACACACACGCTTGGCTAGTACTAGACAGGATATGGTGTGCAGTGGGCCGCTCTTATCCAGTTCAAGGGGAACCTTCACAAAACTGCACACTAGGAAGTAGACCTCTGCATCTTAAACTTATAAAGACAATTATGCACTTTATAGCCTGTAGCTGCTCTGTCCTCTCATTTCCTGTCATTTCAACACAGACAAAAAATGTTTAAAGACAACAGTCCTGTATAAGCCAAGACATGACAGATTCTGTCTGTGCCGCTTACTAAAACAAACGAAAACAAAACAAACCATTTTGGGAAGCATTTGTAGTTCCTGTCACTGATGCATCACACCGTACCAGACATTGCAGCTCTCAAATCAACTTTTAAATCATGAGTAGTCACATGTGTATAGACATTTATTCATTATTATTTTATCAAGATTAGGTTAAAACTGATATGGATATGTAAGGGAAAATGTATCCTATATGGTCGAAACCAGTTTATTTCAGTTGGTCCTGACAACTGAATTTTTATAAATACTTATAAATACTTAAGTATAAATACTTTTAGTCTTTAAGGTTATAAAAGCTGTATACATAGTAATATTTAAACAATATCAGTGTGCTGTTTAAAATAGCTTCACGAAGGGTTCTGTTAGCTTCTTATAGCATTTCTTTTCAACTACCCACATTTCATCTGGGGGAAAAATGCACATATGAACATTTATGTGAAAAGAATTGTATTGGAAGCACATGCAGTGTTTTTGTTGTGGTATATTCCATATATATTCTGCATATAAAGAATGTCTAGAGAGCAGTCAGTCATATTGAAATCTCTGGCTCTTACAACCCACCATCTGCCACAGAGTCAAACGCTGACCTCCCCCCGTCGCCTCTATCTGCACACGATGACTTCACACTGTTCAAAACTCATAACAAATACACACACGTCTCAGCATCTGTCACGCATATTTCATATGATTTTACATATTTGTGTCTAATTTCTAAATACTTCTATTATCTCATAGTGTTGTTGTCTTTTTCACCAGTGTCTTTTCTGCTAATTATTTGCTGTAAATGATGTTCACTTTAATCTGTGTATTAGTCACAGTATGAAGAAATATGTTTTATTGTATTTTATTGTATTTTATTTTTAAACATCTACATCATGTAAACTAGTTTTTGTAAAAGAAAAAAGGGAAATACTTAAAAAAAATGTCAGAAGCTATTATTAGTGCTGGGTTTTGTCAAATTCATAAAAGGAATTAAAAGTACATGTGCTGTCCTATGCAGCTTATGCAATCTGTATTAATTTAACCTAAAAATGTTTACAGTTTTCTTCATTTGAGGAATTTTTTTTTTTAATAAAGACATTTTTCAAGAGAATTCTACAAATGTAACACTTTGAAAAGTGAAAAACTAGTTCTTCTTGGTTTCAAACCTCATCAAAACACCTTCACACGAGACACATGAAACCTGCCATATTGACACTGTGAATACAGAGTATTTGTATCAGAGTTAATCACTCTTAATATGGCTGAATGGGCTTCGATCCCACTTTGATTAAAATAAACAGTGAGTTAAGCCTGTCTGAAACATTCAAGAGTGTCTTTGACCCTCAGCTTCCTCTGACACTCATACACTGTGAAATACTGCCATCTATTGGGGCTTCATTAGGCCAACACACACACACACACACACACACACTGGTTTCCATTTTTGTGGGGACTCTCCATAGGCGTAATGGTTTTTATACTGTACAAACCGTATTTTCTATTGCCCTACACCAACCCTACACCTAAACCTACCCCTTACAGGAAACTTTCTGCTATTTCAGATTTTCAGTACACTCCATTCTGTGTGATTTATAAGCTTGTTTTCTCATGGGGACCAAAAAAATGTCCCCACAAGGTCAAAATTTACTGGTATTACTATACTTGTGGGGACATTTAGTCCCCATAACGTGATGAATACCAGGTAAACACACACACACACACACGCACACACACACACACACACACACACACACACACACATACACACACACACACACACACACAAACAAATCATTCAGCTGGACTCCAAAAAGGGCCTTGCATTAGTATTAGTTCACATTTGAGAATGGTTAAAAACATTTGACTTGGAAAGTTGGGTGTTAGAGATATATAATATATGAGCATATGAAATGGCTCAGTCTCGCTCATGAGGGTGAATAAAATAAAAAATGCATTGTTTGCGAACTGAATTTTCTGCACATTCTCTGTATGTGCATGTTATTATTATCATTATCCAGTAGGCAAGACTCTGGGGGAAAAAGGGGAAAAAAAAAACATTGGCAAGTGGGAAAAGTGTAAAAAAATAAAATAAAATCAGTGCCCACTGTCAGTCTCTCCTCATCAAGACCATTCATTTCATACATTTATTTTCATTAGTTACTTGTGTTATTGCTGCAGCACCAGTGTGGTGTCTCTGCTCAGTCAAAACAACATATTCTGTGATTTGATGTCATTTGATTTCAGTAGGGACGCTGAAACCGTGCTCCGGACTACTGTTTGCATTTGAACATCCAGTTGGCCGATCCCCAGTGGATTCATTTGTTTCACGTTGGGCCAATTACCTTACCCTTCAGAAAATGTGCTTTTTTCTGTTGCAATTGAACAGATTTTTCCTGTTTATGCAACGTGTTCTTAGGAAGAGGGTTACTTGCAGAGGTCAGACTTTTAATTAGCCACTATTTAAGACCAATAACAAAGTGATTATTTGCTAAATGACTCTTGAAAGCTGAGAGGCTTCGTGAAAAAAAGTACAAGGCATATTAGAGAGCCATTCTCCCCTTATCGCCATGTAAATTGTGCCCAAACTGTGCTGAAACCACAGAATAAATTAACCAGGCCTGCTTTTGAAGTTACTGCGGAGCCTAAAATTGTTCCCACTGACTTGGGAAATGAGATCTCTTCAATTTCTCAATTGTTTCTCTTAGGCAGCAATGAGATTTAATAAAGAGGCTTCATTCTCTGTTTTCTCTCAAGAAAAAGTGATCTTAACAATGTATCACATTATGCTGAGGTCTAAAAAAATCCCAAAGATTTATCATCAAATTCTTCCAAGATCAACTAATTTGATGCTTTATGAATTTAATTAAACATAGGCCCGGTTTCACAAACAGGGCTTAGACTAAGCCAGGATTAGGCCATAGTTCAATTAGGACATTTAAGAAATTTTTATAAACGTGCTTAGGGAAAAACATTACTGGGGTACATCTTGAGACAAAACAACGGCACTGATATATTTTAAGATCAGTCATTGCAAGTTTCTTTCAGTTGAAACAGCTCTGACTTACATTTTAGTCTAGGACTGGGCTTAAGCCTTGTCTGTGAAACCGGGGGATAATGTTCCAAAACGGGGTGCCATAGAAAAACATTGTGGGTTCCCTAAAGAGTATTCAGTGAATACTCACAGTGTGTGTGTGTGTGTGTGTGTGTGTGTTAAGGATGGAATATACTACACTATTTTTAAAAGTCATGCAGTGTGTTCCAGCATTTGGTGTGAAGAACGTTTTATTAAAGAAACTTTGTACAACTTTTTCCAACTATAAATAACCTGCAATGGAAATTATATGTATATATATATATATATATATATATATATATATATATATACAGTTGTGCTCAAAATTATTAATTCCCTTGGTAAATATGATCAAAGTCTGCTGTGAAAATAAATCTGTATCATTAATCCTTTTGATTTTTATTTAAAAATGTACAAAAATCTAACCTTTCATTGGAGAGTAAGAATTTAAAATGGGAGAGAAATGTCATTATGAAATAAATGTTTTTCTCCAATACACATAGGCCACAATAAATCATACCCTTTTATTCAATACTTTCTGCAACCTCCTTTTGTCAAGATAACAGCTCCGAGTCTTCACCTATAATGCCTGAAGAGTTTGGAGAACATCTTACAAGAGATTAGAGATCATTCCTTTATACAGAATCACTCCACACCCTTCAGATTCACAGCTCCATGTTGGTGCTTCTCCTCTTCAGTTCACTCCACTCATTTTCTATAGGGTTCAGGTCAGAGGACTGGGACAGCCATGGCAGATGCTTGGTTTTGTTCTCAGTGACCCATTTTTGTTTTGGTTTTTATGTTTGTTTGAGTGCGTTTACATGCACCCTCTTAATGCAATTATAATGAGATTTTGGCAATATTGCGATTAAACTTTACCTCATGTAAACGCAATACTTCGATCTAAATAATGCGATTAAGCTCATAATCGCAGCAAGCATAATCGTATTAACATAGGTGGTGTACGCCGATTTTAATCGAAATATACAGGCATGTAAACACCTTAATCACAGTATTATTGCCTCTCTGACCAAAGTGCGCATGTGCTTGTGACATACATGAATGACTTGACGCGCACCTGTAATAGTACGCAGATTAGAAATGATGGTGGGGAAGAAAGCATGGCATTGGGGGAAAACACAACTCGCTTACTCTCATCCTGAAACGGCGAGTAGAACACAACGGCAGCGTAGGTAAACGAATTGCCATCACATTTCTATGGCGATGAAAAAGCATGGAATACAGGACAACCATACAAAAGTGTTTTGCATTAGACGTAAATAAATTAAAACAGCGAATAATAAGAATAATATCAGTTGCATGTAAGCGGGAGTGAAGAGCTTTGCTCTTGACATGTAAACATCATAATGCGATTAAGTCCTTACTCTGATTATTGGAAATAATCGCAGTATTCGTGCGCATGTAAACATAGTCATGTCTTGTTGGAAGATCCAACCATGGCCCATTGCAAGATTTCTAGCATGGCCTACAACATTAAAGATCCAGCAGTATGTTTCATTGTACACATGGGGTACATTTTATCCCTGTGTGCACCAAACCCATCTTGAGTGTTTGTTGTTAAAAAGCTTTTTTTAGTTTCATCTGACCATAGAAGCCAGTGCTATTTGAAGTTCCAGTCCTGTCTGACAACTCAATATGCTGGAGATTGTTTTTGGATGAACGAGGATAATTTTTCTTGAAACCCTCCTGGCTTTCTGACCCCCAGATTTAACTAATCTCTGCAATTCTCCAACTGTGATCCTTCGAGAGGCTTTGGCCACTCAAACTCTCCTCCTCACCGCGCATTAGGGTGATATTGACACATTCTCTTCCAGGCAGATTTGTAACATCTTTAGTTGATTGGAACCTCTTAATTATTGTCCCGATGGTGGAAATGGGGATTTTTAATGCTTTAGCTCTTTTCTTACAGCCACTTCCTAAATTTGCGAAGTTCAACAATCTTTTTCTGCACATCAGAAATATATTCTTTGGTTTTACTCCTTGTGATCAATGATTAAGGGAATTTGGCCTTTGTGTTCCTCATATTTATAATCATGTGGAACAGGAAGCCAAGGCTGGACAATTTCATGCTCCTAGTCACCCTGGTGTGATAAAAAATGCAAATATGAATGGGAGATATTTTAATCATAAGAATTTCTAGGGGTACCAATAATTGTGTCCAATGTGTGCTAGAGAAAAAAAAATATTTATTTCCTAATGTGATTTTCCCGCACTTCCACGTTTTTTATTTTATTTTTTTTACTTCAATTAAAGGTTAGATTTTTTTTTTTTTTTTTTTTTTTTTTGGAATGAAACATCAAATGGATAATCAATGCAGACTTAATTTCACAGCCTTCTTCAAACATATTTGCCAAGGGTATGAATAATTTTGAGCACAACTGTATATAATACATGAGTGTCTAATTGTCTAATTCTATACCTCCAATGACAGTTGTACAGTACTTGGCATATTAATTTGAACAGTTAAAACCTATTTTCTAGGAGAAGATAGACAAGATATTTTAAACTAACTGGAGTAAATGTGCTACTGGACATCAGCGTCACTGGAGACACCTGCTGTCTGAGAATTTAAATGTTCATGTCTTTTTTCATTGAACATCTGAAAATATTTGCTGAATGAAAATACTGTATTGGAAAAAAACTGTTCAAATCTTTCTTATATACACTAAAAAAAAAACGCTTAATATTAAGCTTCCATTTTCTTTTAGACTAATACATTTTCAACTTGAATTTGAATTTGTTCTGCATGCATACATTCCTTTATATTATTGTTAATGCCAAAGACTACTAGCTGAAATTTAAAGGGAAAAAAAATAAATTAAAAAAAGAACAGTCACATGTAGAAACACACCTTCTGTAACTAGATCTCAGAGATCCAACAGGAGCTTTATCTAATTGAGGAGGGTCACATTCTCTGTTTGCATTGCTGCCAGAGTCTTTTTTAAGCAATGTGTTTCTTATTGCGCCTGTGTGACCCACCGTGTCGATTGACAGCCCTTCAGTGTCTAGAGTGGGAGAAGACCTGATAGAACACAGACTCTCAGCATTATAAGGCCTGTGTCCTCTTGGATGTCTCTTTTCAGGAAGTAGGGGTTAAGAGGAATGAAGCGTCTTCCTGTCTTGCCTGTTCTCTATCCACTGGATACAGCTCATGCCATCTAAGGTCAGTTCAATGGCTCGACCAACCGTGACCAATCCAATCCAGCTGTCCGAAAACATGCCGCAAATTCCAATTAAGCCACTGAAGTCCTTCTTTGCATTTTGAAGATAAAATTCTGCATTCACAATAGGTTTCTTTTCATTGCTTTTCTTTTCTATTTGGGCTTATTTTAAATTTGGATATAAGATATCAATGGTTAATATTAATTATGAAAGTTACATTTAGCTTTGAAAACTCTATGCAAATTCAGTTACACTGAAATAATTTAAATAATATCAGTAACACTTTACAATGGGGTTTATTTGTTAACAGCAGTTAACTATTTAATATAATATAATTGTTAATATAATATTGGTCAATGTTAATTTCAACATTTACTAATACATTTCTAAAATCTAAAGTTGTATTTGTTAACATGACCAAATAATAACAAACATTAATAAATGTTATAAAATATATTGCTCATTGTTAGTTCATGTTAGTTAATACATTTATTATGTTGAAGCTGCAGCGCGCAATTTTTGCCTCTCTATCGCCATCTCTTTTTGAAAGATGAAAATGCAAGTTGCTTGCGGACTAATTCATTCATTCGTTACGTGGATTGTGCTTCCGCATTGATCCAGTGCGCGGATGAATATGTGATCACCACAGAGCGGATCTGTCATTAAACAGTTACATACGCCTTGCTAGGCATATATACGGAATATGTCATCTGAACAAGTAACATATGTGCTGCTTTTATTCTGACCAAATAAAAACGTAAATGTTTTAAAATAAATCACGTTACTGTCTTTATGTTAATTGCTCATTCAGATCAAATCACAGAGCAGAACTGCTCTCTCATAGCTAGCAGAAAACTAGCGCAATTTACCTCACAGACCATAGCTCCATACCTATCTGAATCATGCAAACAAGGGCTTTAATGTGCTACTGAAATGTCTTACCTTTTGTCACAGTTTAGAACTTTACCGATTAAATCGAGATGACAAATTTAAATTTTAAGATTTTAAGCAAATGTTGTAAGAACAAACGACAAAGGCTGCACCCACACAGGCCATATAGCCTGGTAGCCGGGCTTCTTCTTGAAAGAAGTTTACCTCAATTTATAAATCATTATTATAAGCTTTGTGAATAGAGGTAAGGCAAGGAGGTTTGAACACTGATGGCTTATGCACTTGCTTATTTATTTATATATAATTGAAATTGTATAATATTGTATAAAATAATCTTTGCAACTACTGCCTTTTATAAGTGTTACAAACGTTACTTACCTCAGTCATGATTTGTTTTTGTACATTTCAGTTTGGTGATATATTGCTAACACTTTGAAGGCCTCTCAGAGGAAACAGCCTATTAGAATGATTGCCACAGAGCTGCTTTGGCCTTTGATTGGGTTTTGTTGGGACACGTTTTCTAATAAACACCCAGTTGGCTGAGCCCATTCAGAATCCATATCTCTCTATCAGTCGCTCCCTGTAGAACTTACCCAAACACGAACCCTGCAAAAACAAATCTCTCTGTCAGGAAAAGGTTACACTTCTAATTAAGGGTCCTACACTGTGTCCTTAATTCCAAGTCAAGCGTCAGCTTCTCCTGATTGGTATAAATCTTTTTTCCTTTAGAGGTTATGTTAGTAGGTCAGGGGTTCAGCGCAGTGGTGATTTTCTTACACGTTTAAAAGGCCATTGATCACAGAATTAAGGAAAGCCTGCGTGTTTGGACTAGACCAGAGCGCTCTGTGGGGGAATACCAGGCACTGAGGTAAACTACATCAGCACTGAGTTCATTACTATGACATCAGGACTATAAGAATAATGAATGTAAAAATTAAAATTCTGTCATTATTTACTTACCCTCATGGCAACCTCTATCTGTTTTTCAATGCCAAAAAAAAAAAAAAAAAAGATAAAAAATACAATCATACAATAACAGTTCATAGTGACCAAGGCTTTCAACATTTAATAAAAAAAATATTAATAATGTAAAATTATAGTGATAAGCGTCCACACCAAGGGATGCTAATGTTCTTTGCACTGTCGCACACACTGCAGTTATGCAGATTTACATACTTCAGCTCTTCGTGTGGATTCAGTCAAGTGGATTCAGATTATGTTTAAATGTGCAATTTTTTTGGCAGTTACAATGAATCCAATCTGATTTTAGATTCTTAAAGTTCTGTTTTGCAATCCGATATATTTGTGCATTGCAGCCAAACAAAACTTCGGAGCATACGTAGTGCCCAGTCGCCACGCTCAGGACCAAAGAATAGCACTGCAATAATGTTACCATAGCCTACCGTAATTTGAATTGACATTTTTGCCTTGATCTCATATCTATAAAAAAGCTGACATATAAATCAGAAGAGCTATTTTAAGCAAATACAGTATTTAGTAAATATACATGAGATGTACAGTGTATGTACAGTTAATAAACACATATGATCATAAGACGCAAAGCTTATGTAAACATAAAAATCATGGCACAAAGTAATCAGATTCAAGTGTCAGACTATTTCAGGTGTACCACCCTTTCAACCCAATTGAAATGTCATATGTCATTTTATGTAATTTTATTTTTTTAATGCATGTAAACAGCTTGTGTTGTTATAATTACAGCTGTGGTGTGAACTTTTATCGTAGAATGATTATTAAAGCATAATTTTCATTCATGGTGCAAACAGGCTTTTATTCAATGTGTTCATATTCACAGACTGCGATAGTATTGATATTCAGACTAAAAATGGCACCTCATACATTGCAGTAGGTTTAATCAAAATGTATCTTTTTCTCACACAGCATTTGTATGACGATATAAATTAATATGATGTATGAGAAGTACGGACAACTTTTTACAAAGCTTTTGTGTACTTTTACTCTTTATTAAATGAAAAAGATCAGCATAAACATTTTTTTGATCAAATTATCGCAGAATGTAAATTTTGGGGTGAATTATAACTTTAAGAAGACTGTGTTAGGTCTAAAACATCATCTACAGTAATTAACTGCACCTCAGGAACATGTTCTTGAAATGCATGTAAAAGGCTCTCATGGTAAGATCAGATCTCATGGCCTGAACCTGGCAGCTCAATCTGTCTGCCAGGCCATTATGGATTGTCTGACCAGTGAACGGTCAATGTGCGGAGGCCACAGTCACCAAAGCAAAATAAACTGCAGGCAGAGGAAGTGGTCAACATTAGCAGGGGCCCAATAAGAAGATGAAATGTAAAATGGTGCTGGGTAATTGATGTGTTCCTCTTTTCTGCTGTTAATGTGCAGGGGGCCTAATTGTTCCCAGATATCCCACCATTGCTCCATAGGAAAGGCTAATTAGTGTAAGTCTTTACAGTAAATAATTACAACTAATCACCTTAGCTAATGGATATTAGCATATGAGATATACAAACAAGCTAAGGGGTGCTTATGACCTTGCAAAAGAGACATTCACAAAGCCTTAGAGGTGATTTCTTCAAAACTTCAATTACCCAGCAACATTCTGGGAAAAAGAAGTCAAGTTTAAGAAACAAAGAAAAATGAAAAGTGAAGGCATATATATTGACACCTAGAGGCAAGCACTCAAATCTAGAGCTTTGGCTTGTTCAGAGTAAATGTATGCAAACCTGACAAATGCAAAAGAAGTCAGACCAGTTTGGAATGGTTATAAACCACAAGTTATTACCGTATTCTCCTGACCAACAAAATGCAACCATGTCCTTAGAACAATATCACCTTTACCCTTCATGAAATAAAAGCATGAGGGCGCATTACTTTGCTCATCAAACATACATGATCGGCTGGCATCTTGGGCTGCTTGAAACAAATAATAATAAACTAATAATACATTATGCATTTAGTCTAAATTGACTTGGAACTCATTTCAACCAAACACATTCGATTTACTAAGTAATAAAATACAGTTTATAGGCATATTTTTCACTAAATGATCACAAGAAAGAATGATATTTAATAATTTTAATTTATATGCACCAATATAACATACAGTAATAAAATATATTTTTCAGAAATATTTTACAAACTGTTAAATCAAAGTTTTGAATTTATTCACTTTGATTCACAGGGAATCAAGCTGACCAACTCTCCAGTTTAAATAAGAAATGCTATTAAAACATTGGCATCTCTCTTCTCTCGTAATTGCAAGGAATGTTTGTAAAACTTCTCTAATTTTAGGAAATTAACAAAATCATTGTGAATATGTGATATAGCCTACTGTATGGCCCAACTACAAATTTCTTTAAAAGGGCTATATGTGGAATTCAGAAATCCTTATTATTAGCGACAACAGGGGCCGTTAAGTAAACTGCACCTGCAGACATGTACAAGACTGTGATTCAGTGCCAGTATATAACCATGGTGAAGTTCTTTTTCTTTCTTTGCTTAGAAGTAAAAAGAAGTTGGAAATACCTTTGCAGCAATATACTGTCAACGAACAGCAGATGCCGTCAAAAATGATGAGAGCAATGTTTAGATGAATATGTAAATATATGCTGTGCGTTTTCCTCTCAATAACAATATAATCACACAAGAAAATGACAGTGGTGAGAAAGCAGCAGTTAAGAAAGCATTTGATTATAGTGATGTGGATATGTTTGCAAATCACCGGCATCATGTCGACATAGAAGGTAATTAAAATTACACTATTCTGAAAGTATAAATGAGGCTATAGAGTAGGGGTCCCCAATCCTATTCCTGGAGATCTACCTACCTGCAGAGTTCAATTCCAGCCCTGCTCCAGCACACCTATCTAAAAGTGTTTGCAAATTTCATATATCATATTTGACTAAGGTAATTATGGAGACTTTCTTGAAAATTATTATACTTTAGTTACTTTGTAGTGTTGAAGTGTGTGCTGTTTGATTGTGTCATTCTGGAAAGACTTCTTTCCAGATTTCAAGTACAGGCATAAATCCATGTAAGAATCTAATGTTTTTTTTTTTTTTTGTTTGCCTTTCTAATCCACATGGATCACTACCATGTTTGACTAACACTACATGATAAGCGCTGAACATGTGACTTTTTAAGAATTGAGAGTGCATTCAATGACTGTCAGAAAACAGAACATGGAGGAACAAGAAAATCATGTGGGCCCAGGCGACGTCATTTAGGCTAACATTTATTTTAGTTGTAAATGTTGTGCTTTCTCCCTGCTGCATCTCTTTTAAGTACAATAAACAATGAGAGTATGGATAGTGTCGGAATGTTAATGGTTTTCCGATAATTACCGTTATCTGTCGGATGTAATCATTTTGTTCGGGATGCTATAAACAAGAAATGTACATCTGTTTCTTCTCAAACTAAGTGGGCAGCCTCAGCAGAGGTTTGGAGGTGTATTTTCATATTTCTAGACTCAGGATATCTGTGTTCTAAAGTATGACTGGTGGTCTGGAACATTAATTGTGCCTGATGTGAGATGGACAGAATCAAAATTGAAGGAGGAAAATTTTTTTTTTTTTTTTTTTTTTTTTGGTATCTGTGGTAAGGAGCAAAGTAAACAGAGTGACCGCCCAGCAGTCCTTTTGCATCTAAAGCGCAAAACTTTCTCATGTTGTCCAGATGAAAAAAAGAGGACACTTTCTAAATATGGATGTCTGACGTATGCAACATTTTATTCTGAAATAGCTATTTTTAAATAGAAAATTGTATGGCATGTTTCTTTATTTCATAATCTACATTTATGCATTTAGCAGACACTTTTATCCAAAGCAACCTACAACAGAGGAACATAAGCACTTAAACTATTAATTAAACTCTCAAGCATTAAAATTACATTTTCAAAATAGAAGTATTTTGAGACACCAACACTGCAAGTTACAGTGCACTGCAGCTAGTGCAGCACAAATGCTAATGACCTAAAGCAGAGTCCTAACCATATCAGCTGTGAGCATGTTAATATCAGTGTCTCTTCTCAACAATACTTTAACCCTAAACAGGCTTTGTCACCTCATCTAACATGCTTAACCTTTAGTGGGGTTTTGTCCTTTCTCTTAGCTCGTTCTCCATTGGAGTGTTCAGATGTCGGCATCACTTTCACAATAAAGAGGACAGCAAATCTATAGGCAGGCAGCTGAGGGATTATGGTATAGGCAGAGAACTAACGAATGCTGAGAGCAGATGTAACACCTCATGATGAATAAAGACACCCTGCTGCATTTAGAGGATCATTATTGAAGTACTGATTTTATTGACCTTTGTTTGAGACTAAATTTATTTAATAGATATAATCTATATAGTACACTTGTAGGTTTTAGTTGTCAGCTGATACCCACCACTATAGTGACTCTATAGAGTTCAGTTTCCACAATGACACAATGATTATATACAAAAGATTTTGTATTATAAACTGTATGGCTCATTATTCTTGTTTTAACTTCATATTATAAACAAAATTGTGCTGAAAGCTATTGCTACTGGACATATACATCCAGAAAGTTGCTATGTTGTTTGAAAACAGTAAACATGTTATTTATTAACCATAAACAAACATATTGCTGTACATGTCACACAAATTATGTAGATTAGAACATAAAATCTCTGAAACACATTTATATTGTTTTTAAAATGTTGATTATAACAAACATCAACATGTGCATCTACTGACAAAATGTAAACTAAACTTCCACAGAAATTCCAGTCATTTTATATAAAAGGGTCTGCTAAATGAATGTAAGTGCTTAATAATTAATAAAAACAGAGATATTGTTCTTAACACAGAATTATCAGAGTAAGTTTTTTTTTTTTTTTTGGGCATATTATTGCAAATGTTTCAGGTCCTAATTTATCACCTGGTTTGCCAGAGAGAATAATTGTATAAATGATAATGCATTGTGTTTTGCTGTCTTGGGGAATGTATTGCTAATGGTTATAGATATCTCATAATGACGGACTTAAGCGATTACACTAATCGTTGTTTGAACACTCTTAAAATCTGTATTGTTTCAGTGCTGGAAGGCTGTTTATTCTAAAATCTGCGAGAGCACATATGTTTTTTCCATTGCCTCGGCTAATTTCCTTAAATCCGTTATGATAAGTCCCATGGTCACACCTATGTCACAGCAGGCAGTGCTGCACATTAGTCAATTAATAGTCTGGTAAATGACACAGTTCCAGTCAATTTATTTACTAAAGGGAATCTAGCCTGGTCCCCACATGATTCCACACACAGAGACTCAACGGTCCTAAAGGAGGTCAATGCCGCTCATAGATTTTATTATTTTGCATGTAGTGTTTTTCTACTTTCAGTTTGGGTACTGGGTGCCCACGTCAGGATCTACTACAGATTTTGTATGTTCTTTATCAGTACATGTATTTTTACACATGTATTACAGACTGCAGGCAAAACCTATTTGAATTTTCTTCAATTTCAATATTAATTTTAGCCATGGATTGTTCATTATCGCCACACATTGTCCATTAGAATTCCAACATCCACCATTACCGATGAACATCTGCAAACTTCTGACAATGCTTTGTCAAAATAAATAAATAAATAAATACAGTTTTTGCAAGGCTAGATTTCATTTATTTCATTTTATTTTTCATTGTTGCTATTAAAATGTATTTTTACTCCAGTGTTGCACAGAGCTGCATGCGTTTGATCAGATATAGAGTAGCTAGGAGTGAGATGGATGGGGTTTGTTTCAATTCTGCACTGAATGAGTGCTAGCCGACTAGCTGCTGGAGTCCATGGGCCACATATCAAAAGGCTTCGCTTTAGTGCAAAGCATTCCCAATGGACAGAGGCAAAATGTGCCACCATTATACAGGCCTCTCTCCTGGCTCTACCTCCTGACAGGGGTATTAAAATCAAATAAATCAGCCATTAAGAGCA
>JAFVLL020004820.1:0-10905 GCA_021397915.2 Tor tambroides | reverse complement strand
TAGTAGTCAATAATATCAATAATGTATAACTACAACTACATATACATACACACACATATATATATATATATATATATATATATGTCAAAACTCATAAATGTATTGGACAGACTTCACATAACAGCTAGCTCAGAGTTCACGGTCGATAAGTAAATGTTTACTTTTGCTTCTTGTTGCTTTTTGTTTCATAATTACAAAGTATCTAACTGATAAAAATGCTTTAGTTTGATAAATGAAGCTACTTAGTGTGAAAAAAAATTACCTGTTTGTTAGTCTTGTGTTTTCCCGGTCTCCTTGTAGATGAAAACTGCAGACGTGTTTTACTTTCGGTTCTGATCTGTAACGCTTTCTTTTCTCAGACGTCTTCTTTATTCCAGGAAGTACTTGCCACTTTCCACGGTGCATTTAAACGTTAACCCTTTAATAAACCTGTAGTCCTCAGAGCTTACGATGAGAAGAAAGTGATTTAGTCCCGTGGTGCTATGAGGAAAATAAAACATCTCAAACACAGCCTTAGATGAAACAACTCATGTTTCTTTGCTGTTATTGTTCATTCATTTGCGCCGTAGTCCCAGTGATTCACCACTATGTGGCAGCAGGTGATCGCTGTAGAAACACTCGGCCCTTAAGAAACAGTGAAGAACAGTCTATGAGCAGTTTCAACAAAACACGTCATTCTTAATGTGTTTTATTAACATTATAAGGGCAGCATAAACCTTTTGATATCAAAGGCCCATACTCATAAATATAATTCCACGAACTGTAAAGCAATTTTTAGTCTTTAAATAGCTGAAACATATTTTGACTATGTCCTATTTCACGGAGAGAAGGACTCTTATTTTTATATGCGTCGCTTTCTCAGATGCAGATTAATATTCCCAGTTATTAATAGATATTATTATACGTGTATTTATAATATTTATAATTATTATAAATATTCTTCATAGAGGCAGATGCTGTGGAAGTTGTGGTTGTTTGGCTGTGCGTGAACTGGTTTCTGGATCTACTTAACTGTAGATTACTGAATAATCCAAACAACAATCAAGTCTTTATAGCACATCCAAAACTGTCATATAAAACATACATATATTTTCCCCCTGTGTTATGATGCTAAACAATTGCCTACAGTAAATTAGTTAACATATGCAAAGCCAATTAATTACAACTGATTTCATTTAGTATGTTAATATTAACATATGGACTCTGAATGAATGGCTGAGAGTGCTTGTGTAATAGTCTGACTGAATGACTCTATATCTCCAAATACATTCTTGATAGTTCCTTATGAGGTTAAAGCTATCTCCAAATGAATAGGTACAAGTAGTTATTCTGTTTTTTTTATTTTTTATTATTATTATTTTATTTTTTTGTTTGTTTGTTTTAATATTTCCCTTGTGGAAAAGAAGTTTGCTTAATTGTATTGAATGTCTACTATATTAAATATTTAAAGCATATTTAAGTGTACTTGATAATATAATGATAAGATAATATATTATTAATAAAATAAATAGCTACAGTAGTTAAGTGTAGCTACTTAAAGGAAGTACACTTTCATGTTTTTTTTTTGTTTTGTTTTGTTTGTTTGTTTTTTTCCCCCCTTCAAGTAAGGCATTCTCATTTTTCAGGGAGAAATGTTTCAAGATTCAAGAGTTTCAAGATCTTTATTGTCATATGTACTAGGTACAATAATATTCTTATTTTTCTTGTTCTTCTTTTGCTGTGGCACCTAGTCTCACCTCAGTCGTGGTATTGAAGGTGGAAGAGAGCGCTATACATTCACTCCCCCCACCGAAAATCCCTGCAAGTACGTAGACTCAAACTCAGGGATCTTTGGATTACAAGTTCGACTGCCTAACCATTAGGCCACGACTTCAGAAGAAAGACAGGGTAGAAGGGGAACAGGCAATAAATTACAAAGACAATAAATATAAAGAATATACAAGTATATATAATAAAGTACAAGACAATAAAAAGATAAAAATAATATGCAATAAGGGCCGGAACAAGGAAGAATATCAAAAATTAACAATGGCAAAAGTATACATACTTTATGAAAAAGAGATTCATATGCAGGGGCATCGCTAGGAATTCTCCCAGCCAACATGTATATGTGGGCGGCATATGGTTTATGCTGGGGCTACATGGGTACCAAGTGGGAATGGTCCCAAAATGGACATCTTATCTGGGACCCACTTGGATCAGCTAAGTAGGTCCCACATGGGTGAAAACAGGTGGGCTCCCTATGTGGGTCCTAGCTGGGTCACTAGTGGGAAATGAGTGCATGGGCTCAAAATGGGCAACACAAATGGGTTAGACATGGGCAAATACAGTTATTCCCATATAGGCTGCCTACATGTGCCCAAGGAGGTACGCACATAGTCTCTGTATGGGCTGTGAACGAGGAAAATACATATATCTGTAACTTTTGTTCTTTGCAAAAGTCTGGCTGTTATAATTCAGTTATAGCAGCCAAACAAAATTTAATGTTAAAAAGTCAAGGGTCAAGAGCCCAACTAAAGTAAACACTGACCACTATAATGGTGACTTAAAAATTGTGATTTTTCTTTTTGGTGATTTCTGCTTGTTAACATCAGGTGTGTTCAATAATGGTCATTCATCACTCAATGAATCTCTTAATTATCTCATTAACTTTAACACTGCTTCAGTGTTACTTTTAACGCTCTGTAGGATGTACACATATAAACACCCAGCAGTGTTAATTTAACACTGGGGATTTTGCTGTGTGACTTTGAGATGGTATAAGTACTCAAACCCCTAGCAACAGCTGACTGATTCCACGGAAGTATTCCAGAGTTTTATGGTCAGTCGGTTAGTGACAGATGATGAAATAGCCCACGTGAAGATAGATAGAATGGAAATTCATGTTTCTGATGGAAAAATCCAATGTAAATCCAGAATTCATATTTGTAGTGATACAGGAGTTCAGAATAAAGTGCAGTTTCATTCAGTTAGCCATTGTGTTTTGTGTTTAGTTTTCTTTTTGGACCAACGGTACAGACTTTTCTTTTGAGTCTTGTCAGCTCATGACTGACTTTCAAAGTTGAAATATGATTGAAATCATGTCAGTTGCTGTTTTAACCTGTTAACCTGCACTCCCCATTTTGGGCCTCACAGCTGAAATTGACCTACCTAAATTAAAATGGTAACATTTCCTGACAATAATGTGCTACACACACAAATAAGGTATCTTTGGAAAGAAGACACTCTAGGCTTTACTATCCATCATCCAGAGTTGATAATGCTCACAAAAATAAAGTTATAGACACTGAAGTGCCTTGAAAATGTTTTACAACACTGAATGTTTTTTTTTTTTATTTCATAAACAAATACATGAAATAAGTCCTGGGGTCCGTTCTTCGTACGTCGCTTATTACATCCGAGATCAAATGACACATCCAAGATGATATCATCACACTAATCAGGATCTGGCTAATTCAGTTCTTCGAGCGCACCTGTTGTTGATGATTAGTATGGCTGGACTGAGTTATCTGAGATAATTGCGCTTTCATGGGTTGGTTTAAAAGGGCAGATGTATCGTGTATACTATGTGTATACTCGAAACCACGATCAGCAATGAAGTGATTGGCTGGCGGCAAGACGGGAACGTAATGACATCATATCATTAAAAAAAGACACCTGACGAAAAACTTGACAAATTTCTGGACTTTTGTAAGGAAACAGCCAAGCGAACAAAACTACATAAATGTTATAATAGATAAATGAAATGTGCACTGTTTTTAATTTATTTGTAATTTTTTTTTTACATGATTCCAAATTATTTGTATTCACGATTTCTAGTATTTTTACAGGCTTTATATTTTTATTTCAATGTTGTAATTAGCAATTCATTTAATTTTTTATTTGAAGCAGATTTGTTACGTGACAGCATTAATTAAAGTTTCTTAAGAGTCAAGATCAAGTTATCTGCGCTCCATCAAGCCACTCCCATAATAGCTGTCACCACTCAAATTAATGCACGGTTCAGATTAACTGTATAGCATGTGTGTAAGACTCCAGTACAATTATAAAGTAATTATTTCATCACTAAATCTTTCAATGAGTATAACTGGCTGTGTCTATAGTATTATAGACTACACAACATTATTTTCAAATTAATTTTTAAATTATTATTAGTTTAAATTGTCCCTGGACCAGTAGGGTACTCTTGTAATAAAGTAGCGGTGGCTGGGGCAGATATTAAGTATCAATTCTGCTTAAAAAGATGCAATCTAATCCTGTTTACATGAAATAAGCTGCTCCCGAGCAGGTTTAAGCTTATGGACCTGTTGCTATGACAGCAAGTCCGGGATGAGCTTTGAAGAACCAAATGATCCAAGATCCAGGGAAATCATCAACAATCAAATCCAGCTAACTGAGTTAGTGACGTACGAAGAACGGACCCCAGCATATGAATCTCAACAATGGTGACAATCAACAAAATGCTGCAATGCATGCTGGGTAGCACCATAGTAAAAACTCCCATCAATGCAATGCAGTATGAAAAATTGTCACCACTGTTGAAGATCATATGATAAGTGTTCATGTCTAAAAGCCTGAGCTGATACAGCTCTTTTTTTTTCCAATATTGAAATTGAACTCATTTCAAACTCATTACAGCAAGCATGACAAAAAAAAAAACATGATGGGTGGAAAGAGGCAGTAGTCGGGCGTCCAAAAAATAGTTATGAACACTGGTTAAAATTTCAGCTCTGGAGTGATAAGGTATTTCATTTTCTGTTCAGAAGATTGTTGTGTTTTATACAGTTTATTTATTTTTATTGCCTTCTAGAATGTCTTCTTAAAAATAACAAGGAATTTGTTAAAGGGATAGTTCATCCCAAAATTCTGTCATTATTTACTCACCTTCAGAACACAAATTAAAATATTTTTGATTAAATCCCAGAGCTCTCTGACCCTGCATCGACAGCAACACAATTTAAATGTTCCCAGAGTCTGAAACGTAGTATGGTGGTTTAATTCAATCCCAATTTTATGAAGCCATGAGAATAATTTTTGTGATGAAAAATTGATTGATGATTTTCTTGTAATTGTTGGGAGTGTATAGCCATTACACTCCATTGAATTAAAAGGCAATGAATAATATTGTTGTTTGAGACTTTGCATCAGTTTTTGTACAGTGAAAATTACATTTTTTTTCTTCTTCTTAGCAGAAACAGTTTACGATAAGTTATGCAGGCATTTTATAAAATAATTTAAATTCATTATGTCCATATAGGCTATTTTATTTGTTATATAGGCATGTACTGTACAGTCCAAAGCTGCTAGTCTCTCAGTGCAAAAAAAAAAAAAATCTTAAGGTAAGCCCTGAAGCTCAAAATAATTGAGGAAAAGCCTTGTGAAAAATAATAATAACAATCACAGATGTTCATGTCCAGACAGTACTGTTTGAAGGACACCAGAATCAGACACAAATCTGTGGGTAATTTTACCAAATTTATGTGAGAAAAGAACTCTGGTTGGCAACAGAATATGATTAAACTTATTTATACCAGACCTCATGGACATATAGTGAATGCTTTTGCTAATTGTGTCAAATGGCTGTTTTAGTCTATTAAATCAAGTCAAGTTGTTTTGCAAGGTTTACAAAGTCTGTTAAACTAAATTTTGAACTGTGAATCTAGTGTTGTCAACCTAGTAGCTAAACACCATTGTTTAAAAATAAATAAATAAAATAAAAATAAAATATAGTATGACTATATTTCATTATGGTTTAGCATTTGCTGTGCTACAAAAGTAGATGGATACCCTTTTAGGAGAAAATTAACCATGGTTTTATTATTGTAAAAGTGTAGTAACCATCTTTTTGGCACATCAAATTACCATTTTTATAACCAAATTGGGTTGTTTTTAACCCAGTGTTTGACTTTTGTAGCTGCATGTCACAGGGGCTGGCGATGAGGTTGCTAGTGGGCGTTCTCACTACTGGTTGCCTTGACAGCGAATCAGGTTTCTTCAAGTCAAGTTAAGTTGTCAAGTTGAGCTTTATTGTCATTCCGCTACATTCCGATACAGTGGAACGAAATGTTGTGCCTCACAGGACCACGGTGCTACATAAATACAGACATACAACAATGAAGTAAAACACTATAAACCTATACACAACTAACCTACTGACAGATTCTGACTATAAATATACTATATATGAATGGTTACCTATACATAAACTAAAAAATACAAACTATACAAACTGTACAAATGCTTTACATAAATACTGTACATGTGCAAAGAGAAACATTGTGAGTCAAGCAGCTGGCTGGGGAACAGTGTAAGATGATTTGTAGTGCATGAGCATGTAAACATACATATATTACTGAGTCTTTTGTGGGATTATGTACACACAGCAGTGTGTGTGAAAAGTGTCTAGTGCGCATAGAGGAGGAGAGTGTGTTACTACAGGTGGTTTGTACAGGCCCACTCACCTGTGTGTAGCACACTTCGAAGTGCTCAAAAAAAGTTTCCATTTTTTTTGTTTGTTTTTTCCTTTGATGTGGTAAGGTTGGGGGTGTTTGGGAGGGAGTAGGTGAGATGGTCCATGTTTCAGGAGGTAGTGGGTTTGTGAGGGATTTCAGAGGGGGGCGGGGTGATTTAAGTTCAGGGCTCTCACAGCCTGGGGGAAAAAGCTGTTGAGCAGTCTGGTGGAGCGGGCTCTGATGCTCCTGTACCGTCTTCCTGATGGTAGTAGCTGGAAGAGACTGTGGAAGGGATGGATGGGGTCCTTCACGATACTGTTGGCTTTGCTGGAGCATCGTGTAAGGAAAATGTCCAAGATGGAGGGGAGAGGGGCACCGATGATCTTTGCAGCCGTGTTCACTGTCCGCTGGAGGGTCTTGAGGTCTACTGCACTATAGTTCCCATACCAGACAGTGATGCAGCTATTCAGCATGCACTCAATGGTTCCCCTGTAGAATGTGGTGAGGATGGGTGGAGGGAGACTTGCTCTTTTCAGCCGGCGGAGAAAGTGTAGGCGCTGTTGTGCCTTCTTGGAGAGTGACATGGTGTTGGTGGTCCAGGTGAGATTCTCTGTGATGTGCACCCCCAGGAATTTAGTGCTGCTGACTCTCTCCACCGTCGAGCTGTCAATGGTCAGTGAGGGGTGGTCAACAGAGTTTCTCCTGAAGTCCGTCACAACCTCCTTTGTCTTCCCCACATTGAGGGACAGGTTGTTAGTGCCACACCATTCAGCCAGTTGTACTTCCTCTCTGTAGTGTGTTTCATCGTTGTTGCTGATGAGACCTACCACCGTTGCGTCATCAGCGAACTTGATGATGTGGTTGGAGCTGAACTTGGCAGTGCAGTCGTGGGTCAGCAGTGTGAAGAGCAGCGGGCTGAGCACACAGCCTTGTGGTGCACCTGTGCTCAGTGTGGTAGTGCACGAGGTGTTGTGGCTGACACGGACTGACTGAGGTCTTCCGGTTAGAAAGTCCAGGATCCAATTACAGAGGGAATTGTTAAGGCCAAGTAGGTTTAGTTTATTTATGAGCTGTTGTGGGATTATTGTGTTGAATGCCGAGCTGAAGTCAATGAACAGCATGTCTTTATTTTCTAGGTGGGTAAGAGCCAGGTGGAGGGTGGAGGAAATTGCATCGTCCGTAGAGCGGTTTGGGCGGTATGCAAACTGGAGCGGATCGAGTGTGTTGGGGAGGCTGGTTTTGATTTTTTGCATGACTAACCTCTCAAAGCACTTCATCATGAATAGAGTCAGTGCTATGGGATGGCAGCGGTTTAGACAGGACACAGGTGATTTCTTTGGTACCGGTATGATTGTTGTGGATTTGAGACATGTGGAGACGACTGCCTGGCTCAGCGAATAAATCTGTTAGGACATCCGTCAGCTGTGCAGCACAGTCTCTCAGTACACGGCCAGGTATGTTGTCAGGACCCGCAGCCTTGCGTGGGTTAATCCTGGATAGGGTCTTCCTTACGTCAGCTGGAGACAGACAGAGCGCCTGGTCGTTGGGAGGTGTGGGCAGTTTTTGTGCAGGTGTGTCATTCTGCATTTCAAACCATGAATAAAAATGGTTGAGTGTGTCGGGGAGGGATGTGTCATCATCACAGGCCTGTGGCGGGGGCTTGTAGTCAGTGATGGTCTGAATGGCTTGCCACAGGCTCCGTGTGTTTCTGCTGTCTGTGAAGTGTGTGGCGGGAGGAGCAAACGACAGACACAGTGGGTGTGGCGTCAGGCCTCGGAGAGGCTTTTATTAAACAAAAATATCAAAATAACGTGTCCAAAGGGAGAAAAGTGTCCAAAATAAACAGGGGATCTGGTGTCCTCGTCGTGCTGCAGGGTTAGTGAAGGAGGGGCAGTGTTCGAGAAGGAAGGGTCCAGGTAACGGGCGGAGTCCGGCGGCCGCACACGCTCCCCTCTTGCGCGTCCGGGGCAGGGGCGGCGGCTTCATTTAGCGGCGGCTTCATTTAGCGGCTTCATCCTCCTTTGGCCCGCGGCGCTTCTTGGGGGTTACACGGCCCGGCATCCTGGCCTGTCAGCCGTCTCGGGGGTGCAGTACTCGTCCAGACCGCGAGTCCGGCAGCTTGCGACATCGGCGGCACTCGATCCCTCTCGCACCCTTCCTGGACCCACGAGGACACCAGCGTGCATGCACGGGGAAGAGCCCGGTCTCCCGAGGAGAGGCGCTCTCGGCATTTAACGACGGCGGTGATGAGGCCCTATTCGGATCAGGTGCGCCTCATCACACGCCGCCAGACCGGGCTAGTTTCCGCGCCCCTCCTCTCACACGCCCACTCCCTGGTGAAGGGCGGCGAATAAGGGACGGGGTGGTGATGATATGAAGGGGGGGAGGCAGCCGACTCGTCACAAGTGATTGTTGATTTTTTTGAGCATATGACCGTTTTGCATTTTTGATGCCACAGGACAGTTTGGCTCTTGCTGTTTTGAGGGCTGCTTTATCTATTTATATAGCACTTTTAACAATACAGATTGTGTCAAAGCACTTTACAGTATTAAATAAGAAAACAGGGAAAGGGAAGTGGTGTGTGGCCAAGTATGGTGACCCATACTTGGAATTTGTGCTCTGCATTTAACCCATCCAAGTGCATGAACACAGTAGTGAATATACACCCGGAGCAGTGGGCAGCCAATGCTGTGGCACCCGGGGAGCAGTTGGGGGTTCGGTGCCTTGGTCAAGGGTCTCACCTCAGTCGTGGTATTGAGGGTGGAGAGAGTGCTGGTTATTCACTCCCCCCACGTACAATCCCTGCCGGACCTGAGACTCGAACCCACGACCTTCGGGTTACAAGTTCAACTCTCTATCCATTAGGCCACGACTGCCCCTAAAATAGTGTGTCAATGACGTAAAATGACAAGATTAAACACTCGATTTTCAGTTAAAGGCATTTCATTATTGAATTCAGTGATGTCATCGTCCAGCTCAGTTCAGTTTAAATAGTATCTGTGCAATCAAGTCAACAATATCGCTGGAAATTAAGTGTCCCCAACTAAGCAAGCCAGAGGCGACAGCAGCAAGGAATCAAAACTCCATCAGTGACAGAATGGAGGAAAAAAAAAACCTTGGGAGAAACCAGGCTCAGTTGGGTGGCCAATTGTCTGGCCAGACGAAACCAGCAGTTCAATTCCAACTGCAGCAGAGTCAGATTGTGCAGAGGACTCATCTGGTTTGTGAACTTGTCCCGATGGCCGTCTAGGTGACGAGGTCTTCACTGGGGATCTGTCTCTGGGGCTCATCTAGGTGTCTTGATCTCTGCTGACATTCAGGGCTGTAGAGGTCATCTCTAGGTGCTGATCCACAATCTGATCTGGATTCAGACTGGATCTGGATGGCTAAGGTGACCTTGGAATAAGAAAGAGACAGACTAATATTAGCGTAGATGCCATTCTTCTTGCGATGTAACGAGTACATTGTGTGTTATGGGGAGTGTTCCCAGTTCCGGTTGATCTAATTAATGCAGCCTAACAATCCTTTAATGGATTTGAATATTAGAAGCATATTAGTGTGTTATATGTAAGCCAGGTTAAATAGATGGGTCTTTAATCTAGATTTAAACTGACAAGAGTGTGTCTGCCTCCTGAACAGTGTTAGGTAGATTGTTCCAGAGTTTAGGCGCTAAATAGGAAAAGGATCTGCCGCCCGCAGTTGATATTGATATTCTAGGTATTATCAAATGGCCAGAGTTTTGAGAATGCAGCGGATGTGGAGGGCTAAAATGCGATAAGAGCTCACTCAAGTACTGAGAAGCTAAACCGTTCAGGGCTTTATAAGTAATTAACAGGATTTTAAAATCTATACAATGTTTAATAGGGAGCCAGTGCAGTGTTGACAGATCCAGGCTAATATGGTCATACTTCTTGGTTCTAGTAAGAACTCTAGCTGCTGCATTTTGGACCACCTGGAGTTGGTTTATCAGGTGTGCAGAACAACCACCCAATAAAGCATTACAATAATCATCATAAACGCATGAATTAACATTTCTGCATTTGACATTGAGAGCACAGGTCGCAATTTAGATATATTTTTGAGATGGAAAAATGCAGTTTTACAAATGCTTCAAATAGCACACCTAGGTTCCTAACTGATGAAGAAGAATTGACAGAGCAGCCATCAAGTGTTAGACAGTGTTCTAGGTTATTACATGTGGGGGTGTTAGGTCCGATAATTAACACCTTTGGTTTTTCAGAATTTAGCAGTAAGAAATTACTCATCATCCAGTTTTTTATATCGACTATGCAATCCGTTAGTTTCTCAATTTGGTGTGTTTCACCGGACCGTGAAGAAATATAGAGCTGAGTATCATTGGCATAACAGTGAAAGCTAACAACGTGTTTCCTGACGATATCTCCCAAAGATAACATGTAAAGCGTGAAAAGTAACGGCCCTAGCACTGATCCTT
>JAFVLL020004818.1:0-17151 GCA_021397915.2 Tor tambroides | reverse complement strand
AAAAAAAATAGTTTATTTTGACCCATACAGTGTATTTTTGGCTATTGCTACAAATATACCCCAGCGACTTAAGACTGGTTTTGTGGTCCAGGGTCACATATATGCTGTTCTTTTGAATTTTCTTTCATCAAAGAATCCTGACAAAAGTGACATTTTTCACAAAAATATGTTTTTCAAGATTGTTAATAATAAAAAGTGTTTCTTGAGCACCAAGATGGTTGCTGAAAATTTAAATTACATTTTAAAATATTAAAAAGTTATTTTAATTTGTGATGACATGACATTTCACAATACTACTGCTACTGTAATTTCTTAAATAAATGCAGTCTTAGTGAGCGTAACTGATTTCTTTCAAAAACATAAAAAAAAAAAAAATCTTTCCAACACCACAATTTGAATGGTAGTTTATATTAATGAAAAAAACAAACAAACACACACCTTAAATGTCTTCCTGGGGCTAAAGAGCTGCACATCCTCCTTTTGGTACTGACGGAAGAAAGGATGAGCTAAAGCTTGCTCAGCCGTTAGACGAAGTGTGGGTTCCACCACTAAAAGCCTGGAGATCTAAGTGTATTTAGAAAATGCACATATGGTTACATTTCTCAATGCTAGCAGTTCGCTTATAAGCTACAAGCTAAGAGAATCTCACCAAGTCTTTGACGGTGTCAGACCGGTCATCCCACTCTGGAGAGCTAAACTGGTACCGGCCTTCCATGATCATTCTCAGCATCAGCAGCTGTTTGCGATGCCAGAATGGTGGAGAACCAGCAAGAAGCGTGAACATGATCACACCACAAGCCCACCTGTGGAAAAACATGGAGCGAATGATGAACCAACTCCAGTACAATGCTTTTGAGACCCAAAGAAAGGTTTAATATTAAGGTTTAATAGCAAATCTCAACCTATTTACTCACAGGTCAACCTCTTTCCCATATCCCTCATGTGTCTCATCCATGGAGCACTTCAGAATCTCTGGTGCCAGATATCCTGGTGTTCCACACAACTCTAACAAAAGAAATTGACAAAGAGCAGTGTAAAAACTGTTTTTGAAAAACTGTTCTGAATCCGTTTTGATTTGCCGCTGTGGAAGGACAGGGTTGATTTTCTCACCTCTTAGTTTTTCATCAGGCCCCAGCTGGACTGAAAAGCCAAAGTCAGAAAGTTTGAGGTGACCCTGGTCGTCCAGCAGAATATTTTCAGGTTTGAGGTCACGATGTACAATATTTAGAGAATGCAGATACTGGACAGCCTCCAGAAGAGCACGCATCATACTCCTAAAAGCAAGAAGAGTTTTGCAAGAAATATTTGTGGATAATTATGGTATGTGGAGAACAATTTGCTACCACAGAAACTTGAAGCAAGATCTGAGAATAAACTGAAACCTCACCTGGTTTCCTTTTCACTGAGAGTGACTTTTTCAGTCAAGTAATCAAATAGCTCTCCTCTCCTCATGCTGTACGAAAAGATGTGTGTGAAATTACAACATATACACTACTGTTTAAACATTTGGGCTTGCTAAGATTATGCTTACCAAGGCTGCATTTATTTGATCAAAAATACAGTAAAAACATTTAAATATAGTTAAATATTATTACAATTTAGAATAATAATTTTCTAGTTTAATATATTTAAAAATGGAATTTATTTTTATGATGGCAAAGGATCACATGATCCTTCAGAAATCATTCTAATATTCTAATATTTCTTCTTATTATCAATGTTGATATCTTTGAAGAAACTGTGATAGATTTTTTTCAGGATTCTTCTTCAGAAGTTCATAGAACGTTTATTTAAAATACAAATCTTTTGTAACATTGTAATGGTTTTTACTGTCACCTTTGATCAATTTAATGCATCCTTAATGAATAAACGTATTAATTTCCTTTTATTTCTTTAATAAAAATCTTACTGACCCCAAACCTTTCATAGTAATATAACATATTATAATATAGATACTTACAGGTCAAATACCAAAAATATGAAGGTGGTTGATTCATAAGAATCAATAAGTGTGACTGAAAAGGAGCACAGATAAGGTCAGTTACTATTCAGAAAGGTTTGAACAGATGTTTAAACATTAGCAGTACATTTCAGACTCACTGATGGACGGGTGGCCCTTCACCACATTGAGCACGTGGATCTCCTTCAGTGTGGAGCTCTTCACCTCCTCTAACTGCTGTTCTGTCATTTTCTCTGCAGTGATCTCAATGATCTTCACCGCAAACTCCTGCCCAGTGTGTTTGTGTACACATCTACGCACCACACTGCTCACACCTCTGCACAGGGGACAGTTCAGTTACAAGACGTCTCAGTTAATGACATCAAAACACTTGTTGAATCGAGCAAATACTCACCTGCCAATCACCTCTTTGGGATCATACTTCTGATAAAACTCTTTCGCCCCGACCCAGTCAGGCAGTTCATCTCCAAGAATGATATCGCGTGTCATACTGATAACCTAAACCAGACACATTTATTTACTTTGATTTGAATGAGTGAAGAGAAGGTATGCATGTTTACTTCATGTGTATTACATATCTTGACTGCCTAATCAACCAATCAATCAGTCATGCTTGCGCTATCATATTCCTCTAATGCACAAAGCTTTAAAAGCCATTTCAGGGTGTGATATTACATCTAAACCACCACAGCTGTTTACCTGAAGCTGGATAATTCTCTCTCAATGCACATTTTAATGGCAACAAAAATTCAACGTGATCTGAAAGCAGTGAAGCACATTTTTAAAAAGTTCTTTAGTTTATCTTCAAAAAAATAAATAAATAAAAATAAAATTATTAGGCAATATTTTTAATATTATTACTATTAACAATGACATTAATAATAATACTAATAATAAATAATAATAAATATATTAATTAATAATATTAATATTTGTAGTAATATCGTAATAGCACGTTATTTTACATGTTCGTAATAAATGTTTTAAATTAGTTGCTATAACGAACATATTCTGATATAACGGACATGCTTTCCCATTAGTTTCCATTTATTTACATTACAACCCTAAAAATACAGGGGACTACAGTGGACAAATGTGTACCCCTCTCAAAATACATTATTTTTAAAAGAAGTAATATAATAGCATATATTCTAAAAAAAAGAAACTGTAATTTATAATAAATTTAATTGTTTGATTATTTAATAATTCATGCATCGAAAGGTTAAACCACATGCTTGCAGACTAATAAGCGTAATACTCACTTACATGAAATAACGGCACAGAATAACAATAACTGAAAACAAACAGCCGGTTCTGAGAAATGAGCTGTTGCGATCAATGACCTCGTATGCTGTTCCTGTCCCAACCCCAAAAAGCCGAAAGTGTACTCACAACCACTTCCACAAAATCAACCGAAGTGCACAGTCATCTGACGGCTCAGTGTTTTCAACTGTCCGACTGAAAACATGTATTTGAAGCCACTGGCAATACTGCCATAGCACTGCGGAAAACTTTAGTAGGGCTCCTGGGAAATGTCAACAGCAACAGCCTCGTCGACTCGCACTTCTCTGCCTTGAAAAGGACAGATGCTGTACTGTCGTTGTTCATCACTGCCACCTATAGGATGGAGCGGGTACTAGCACAACCTATTTATTGAGTCATTTTTCCCCTCCTGGTTTTACCAAAAGAAATTTAACATGATGTGGCAAAAGATATATAAAACATGATTAGTAATTTGGAAAAATATGGTCAGACTCCAGTCAAATCATCCCAATAAAAGCTGTTTTACATAAAGCTGGTCACTTCATGGGGCCCGTCATGCTGAGATCCCATGACCAGCTGAATACAGACCAGCTGGTCTTTGTTTCTAAGGATGTGCTTTTCATTCTCTCAGTGGTTGTTCTGTCATTATGCTGGCATGACTACGGGCAGCGCACTCACTTCAATGAGCTTGAAATAACCAACATAACATTGTCTTTTCATAGTTTGCCATTAAAAACGTTTACTTACTTACTTACTTACTTACTTTTGATTAACAGAGAAAATAGCGAGTAGACCTTTGACCTAGACATATTTGTTTATTTGCTTATGGACTCTAAAAATACTAGACTGAAGCTAATTATAGCCTATACCATGAAAAGGTGTATTTACACATACAGATGTTATAGACATTGAAACTTGATACTGGCAAAGCAGCATCAGAATTGCATTTTAGTATGGCTTTCTTTGCTTTTATGCAGCATGTGTCAAGAGCTGCATGGCAGTGTATGGCTGTTTTAAGTGTGAAGCCCACATTTTCACACATTCCCTTCTGAAATTCAAGAAAGGAAGCTAGAACATCTGCAAAAGCAGCACAGATGCTGCATCTCTGCTTTGTAAAGATGGCTCATGCTTTGTTGAAGCAACATGGGAGAGAAATGACTGAGAGGAGAGGAGGATTTCAATGGAGAAAGCAGTAGATATTAGGCTGTAAGACCAGTATTGTGTAACACCAATCATAATTCCATCCTCCAGAATATCTAATAAAGCAAATCTACTTTTATGATGAAAGAAACCATGGAGATAATTACACCGGAAGTCACCGTTTTGTCTCCTTTCTAATACGGAAGTGGGCGTGAATAACAGCCACATTCAGCAGCATCACACAGCACAGTAGACGTCTGTAATTAATCACTGCAACCTATTCATTTCGGATTTAAATACATGCAGATCAGCTTTATTTCATCTTTATCTCAGCGAGATACAAGTAAGTGCGTTTGTCTCGGCGTGCCGCCGATTTACGGGCTCGTGCACGTAGTTGTGGTAAATTCGCAGCGATCAAACGTGCTGCGGCAAGGATGCAAGATGTTTTGACCACAGCAGACGTCCATCGAATTGCGTGCTTGCGCACTCTAAAACAACATGGAGGAACAAAATACAGTAAAACAGCGGCGTCCTGCTTTATCCATCTCATCGAGCACAGCACGTGAAGCATGCAATGCATTTATTCAGAATGAGTTTTGTCGCGCGCGCTGGCCTGCCTTCGCAAATGCATAACAGACAGTCCTAGTGTTTGTCATATTATGCATGCAGATGTGTAGTACAGCTGCATCCCTTAGGTAAACCAACACACGTTCAGATGAAATGATGAGTGTAGTGTGCTTACGAAATTTGTGATCGATATATCTCATAGAAAATATTTTTATTTGTTTTTTATATCTGTATTTATAAGGATCTATATATATTTCCAGCTGTTAAGAGCCCTTGGAAATATGAGCCAAACGTCAGAGCCTTCAGCCGATGCTGCTGTGACTGAAGGTTTGGATTTTTTTTTTTTTTGTATTAGTTTGCAATGGAAACAAACAAAATTCGTCAAAATACCATAGTTACAGTTATTATTTGCTATAAAACCATAATAAATTGATATGACATCTCATCCGAGCTTATAAGAAGCGTTCGTAATCCTTTTGTTTAAAGGGATAGTACACCTGTTATCAGTGCTGCGTAGGTTACTTGAAATTGTAGTTCGTTACTGACTACAGATTACCTGAATATAATGTAGTCTTATTACTTTTTGGTTACTTTTGAATGGGACTGTTTTGTACCACGTTTGAGGGGAAAAAAAATCATATGTATATATATATATATATATATATATATTAGTGCTGTCAAATGATTAATCGCGATTAATCGCATCCAAAATAAAAGTTTTTGTTTACATAATATATGTGTGTGTACTGTGTATATTTATTATGTATATCTAAAGACACACACATACAGAATATATTTTGAAAATATTTACATGTATTTGCATGTATATATTTATATTCATATAAATTATATCATATATAAATATATTTAATATATAAACGTATCATATTTTTCTTAAATATATACATGCATGTATGTGTATTTATATATACATAATAAATATACACAGTACACACATATATTATGTGAACAAAAACTTTTATTTTGAATGCGATTAATCGCGATTAATCATTTGACAGCACTAATATATATATATATATATATATATATATATGAATTGAACATCAGGGTTTACCAAACTGGGGTTTGTGAGCTGATGAAAAGCAAATTTATTGAAGAATCAAAATATAAATTTAAAGAAATACTATAAAAATGAGAAAAAGATACTTTAACATTAAAAATAGAAATATTTTATATTTATTTACCCACATCGCAGTGTGATGACCATTGACTGACTGACTGACATCAGAAAACTGATTGAAATATTAATATATTAATAATAAATAATAACATTATTAATAAATATTAATAATATTGACATATTAACTTTAAATCACAGGGGGTCTGTTTAAATATTTTATGTCAAAGTAATGTGTGAATAATATGTAATCCATAAAAACAGTAATTTAAATTTGATTATAAGCTTTTTTTTTTAAAATGTAATTTAATCTAATTACAAATACAGTTTTTGGAGTCTGATTATGTAATCCAAATGACATGTAACTACCCAGCACTGCCCATTATTTATTCACCCTCATGTTGTTTCAAACCCATACGGCTTATTTTCTTCTGTGGAACGCAAAATGAGTTGTTATGGAGGACGACATCCTTCTTCATTTTTATTGTATGGAAAAATATTACATGAAAGCGAATGATGTGGTCAGCCTCTAACTTTCTTCCTAACATCACATTTTGTGTGTAAATAATGTCTGAAGTTTTATTTCGAGTGAACTGTCCCTTTTTTTCTGTTATGGCAGTAGTTGCTGGTATCAAGTTACCCATATTTTGCAGTAGAAACAACCACTGTTGTAACTGTGGTATTTTGACATAAACTGTGGTAAATGATTTAGGTCAACTTGTATGTTTATTTATGTATTTTCCACCCACCATTCATGTATCCAGCTCCAGTTACTCAATCTGAAACCAAGCAATCAACAGCAGGGAAGAAACAGAACAAAAAGAAAGTAGAAGAAGTGGTGGAGGAAGAAGAAGAGGAGTATGTTGTGGAGAAAGTGCTAGATCGGCGTGTGGTGAAGGGAAGAGTGGAGTATCTCCTCAAGTGGAAAGGCTTTTCTGAGTGAGCAGCCGCAGTTGGATTTCAACTTGATTTTGTGTGAAAATCCTGGTGTTTATTTATTTATTTATTTTCCTCAGCGAGGACAACACCTGGGAACCAGAGGAAAACCTAGACTGTCCTGACCTCATAGCAGAATTCCTTAAGTCACAGAAATCGGCTGAATCTGGAGGCAAGAGGCGGGCCGAGTCAGACGGAGATGGAAAGGAGACCAAAAAGCGCAAGGATGAGGTAAGAGCCATGAAGATCTGAGAATCTGAGATGTCTACATCATTCCATGTCTATAAGCTGGTCAGGAAGTGTCTTTAAAACATTAGAAAACCAAAAGAGATTGAATGGGCTAAACAGTGTCTTACATGCCATCTCTCTTAATTTAGCCTGAGAAACTCAGAGGTTTTGCACGTGGTTTGGATCCTGAGAGGATTATTGGTGCTACAGACTCAAGTGGAGAACTCATGTTCCTCATGAAATGGTTTGTATGGAAATTGTTACCCGTAAAAAAAAAAAAACAAGTTTTGGATTAGAGAGACAGTTCCTGAGCAGCATTAGGAGAGACTGGGGGCAATTGTAAAGCACTAAATTTCTTCAAATTCCTTCCTCTGCATAAGGGGAAAAAAGCATGATTTGTATCACTGTGAGTTTTTTTGTCTTTTGCTTTCTAAAGTTTTGATGCCTTCAGATTGAAACTAATATCTATCAACTGGTTAAAAGTTAACGAGAATGAAAAACGTTAACATTTTAACTGGTAGCTACTATGCAACATTTTATCACTTCTCGGGTCGGTGTAATTGTAATACTACAGTGAATATTTCAAATGTGTAAGAAATGTTATTTTATTGGAGTCAGTAACATTTATTTACTTATTTTTGTTGAAAGAAAGTAATACTTTTATTCAGCAAGAATTACTTGAATGGCAGTAAAGACATTTAATAATAATTCATTTTATTTAATGGCGCCTTTCTAAACACCCAAGGTCACCTTACAGCAAGCAGACTAGTAAAAACAGTAACAATAAATAAACAAGTCCTGCCAGCATTACGAAATTCAACAGCACAACTGCATTCATACATCATAAATACAATAAAGGCTTAGAAGAGCAATTAATAAGAGTAACATTTATAACATTACAAAAGATTACTCTTTGAAATAAATGCTGGTCTTCGAAATGTGCAATATTTTCAATATTGATAATAATAAGAAATGTTTCTTGAGCACCAAATCAGCATATTCATATGATTTCTGAAGAATCATGTGAAGCTGAAGAATGAAGTAATTGCTGCTGAAAATTCAGCTTTACCATCATAGGAATAAATTGCATGATAAAAAGAATAAATTATATGATAATTATTTTACAATGTTAAAATAGAATAGAAATGAAGACCCTGGGACATAAAATTGAAAACATTTATAAAAAAAAAAAAAATATATATATATATATATATATATATATATATATATATATATATATATATATATATTTTTTTTTTTTTTTTACTGGATTTTTGATCAAATAAATGCTGCCTTGGTGTGCATAAGAGACTTCTTATGCAAACAGCATATTTAAGGTATACATAGTTTATGAGGCATACAGATTTATGCATTCCGTGACTACTACTATATTACTACTTGTTATATTTGTGCTATATTGCTGTAAAAGGTTTTTTTTTTTTTTTTCAAGCATTACAATTTCCCCCATTCACTGTTAAAGGGGTATTTCATCTAAAAATAAAAATTCTGTCATTTACTCCCCTTCATGTTCTGTGGAACACAAAAGGAGGTATAGTGAAACATTGAGGCCATTTTTGGAATATCTTTTTTTTTTTTTTTTACAGGTTTGGAATGACATGAGGGTGATTAAATCATGACAGAATTTTCATTTTTAATGTGAACTATCCCTTTTAAGTGTGGCCACATAAGACTCCATTCACTTCCATTCATACGCATGTGAACGCGAGAGAGTGAAAATGCAAGCTTCATCTTCCTCTGGATACTAAAGTTCAAGTTTGGTGAACTCTGACCTGCACACTCATACAGCTGTATGATTTGCAGTGTTGAGGGAAAGCTTTTGAATTATTTATTAAAAACAGATAAAATCATATCCTGTTTCCAAACTTCATTGCCAGGACCAAATCAATTTCACATGCTTGTAATGTAGTCGTACCCTTGCAATCACCTCCATAACGGGGACAACTGTAATGTTATTAACATCTGATGTAGAATTATAGTATTCTGATGTTTACAGTGTATTAATTTTAGAGCTGTTATTTTTGGCACATATACCAAAAGATGGCTTGGTGTATTTTGAGTGGTCTGTGAGTTGAAGGAAATGTAAATATTACAATTGCCCTCAGTTTTCTCTACTCAAGAAACCCATCTCGGATGAGAAATAGCTGATTAGTTGTTAATGTCTTCTTTTGTATTTTTATATTACAGGAAAAACTCTGATGAAGCTGATCTAGTACCAGCCAAGGAGGCGAATGTAAAGTGTCCACAAGTGGTCATCTCCTTTTACGAGGAACGTCTCACCTGGCATTCATACCCCACTGAAGAGGAAGAGAAGAAGGATGACAAAAACTAGACACACACACACACACAAAAAAAAAAAAAGATGTAAGGGACAGTCAACATCAGTCGTGGCCATTGATATGCTTGTTTTATTCTTCATTTTTATTTTATTTTTTTAAGATGGCACAGGAAAACTCAGAAACATTTGTAAAAAGCGACAGTATAAACTGTAATCTACATGGGTTTCAGCATATTTTAGTTTGGGCACCGTTGCCATAGATGAAGCAAATAGAACACTGCTGTCTCAGTGTGCTTGACTGGTGACTTTGTACATTTAATGTACTCTTCATGCTTTTTATTGATGGAAACATTCAGATCATGTTTCGAAGGAAAATCACAGTCTGTTATTCATACATGTGAAATAGTGTTCTTTACTTGTTAGAAATGTTGAACATTTCCCCCTTCCCTGTGTAGATTACAGTGTTTAGTCTATCATACTGGATGGGTTATGTTTGATGCTGTAGCTGTCTCAAAAAACGTCCTGATGTATTCCACGATTCTTAATTTTATGTATATATAACTAATGTTAAAATATTACTGCCTTAACAGATTATTAAGAAAAAGACAATTTTATACATCTGTCAGTGCAGGTGGTCATTGAACGCAGGACTGTATCTAGGCCCATGGTAAAAGAGGTGTAAGATATAGGCCTTATTTGACGTTCGGAACTGGCTTTGATACAATTGGTTTTATAAAGACATGCCAGCAGCTGTTACTCTTCAGTGTTTGTTTGCCCATGACGTGTCTGGTCTTTACCATAGGTGCTATTTGTGAGTCAGCCCCATTGGATATTAACAGTCTTTCTTGACATGGTCTTGACATTTGTGTTTGTAAATAGGTTTGCCATTTCCTTGCACATCAGTATCACTGTGTACAGTCAGCTGAAGATTGGTTTTCACTTTGATACTCTTTGTCTTATTTTTGTCACACAGCAAAGTAGAAGAACTGTAACATTTGTGACCCTGGACCACAAAACCAGTCTTAATTCGCTGGGGTATATTTGTAGCAATAGCCAAAAATACACTGTATGGGTCAAAATTATCCATTTTTCTTTTATGCCAAAAATCGTTAGGATATTAAGTAAAGATCATGTTCCATGAAGATATTTGGCAAATTTCTTACCGTGAATATATCAAAACTTCATTTTTGATTAGTAATATGCATTGCTAAGAACTTCATTTGGACAACTTTAAAGGCGATTTTCTCAATATTTTGATTTTTTTTGCACTCAGATTCCAGATTTTCAAATAGTTGTATCTCGGCCAAATATTGTCCTATTCTAACAAACCATACATCAATGGAAAGCTTATTTATTCAGCTTTCAGATGATGTAGAAATCTCAATTTCGATAAATTGACACTTAAGACTGGTTTTGTGGTCCAGGGACACATTTGTTCTCCTGTAGTATGTTTTTATGTTCTGAGCTTTAACGATTGTATGCTAGTTTTGTTTAACCATATTATTATTATTATTATTGCATATTATCAGAGCATTTGCCAATGAAATACCATTTTCAAAAATAAAAATCTTTGTTGTATTTCTGTCAAAACCGGTCATACTTATTTATGCTTATACTCTGAGTAAGGTCAATGGTCAATAGTTTTAATCTTGGTAAATTACTTATACAGGGAGTCTTTTTTTTGTCAGCTGAACCCCTTTGACATGAAATTAACCCCTCAAAAAGTTAATATTTTAATAATTTAAAGATTTTCAAAACTTAAGCATGTTCATTATTCTGATATCAGTTAAAGGTCACATGACATTCAGGTTATAAGAAAAAAGATTTCATCTGTGTTTATTTTAATTAATTTAGCATTTTTATTATACTACTATTTGAAAGTTTGGGGTCAATAAGTTAAAAAAAAAAAATTATACTTTTATTCCGCAAGGATGAATTAAATTGGTCAAAAGTCACAGTAAAGGAATTTAGAATATTACAAAAAAATTGTTGTAAATAAAAGCTGTTTTTTAACTCATTATAATCTCTTATTAAATATTATGCAGCACAAACATTTTCAATAGTTAATAAGAAATGTTTCTTGAGCACTCCTAGTGCACTACTAAAGTATCACATGACCAAAACAAGTATCAAAAAACTTATGAAGGACCATGTAACAAATAAATTACATTTTAAAATGTTACAATAAAAAAAGCTTATTTAAATTGTTATATTTCACGATTACTCTTTCAATAAATAAATAAATGAAAAATTAGAGAGCATAAGCGACTTTAAAAAACATTATAAACTCTTACTAAGCCCAAACTTTTGAAAGGTAGTTTATATTTCAAACATGTTCATTCAGGCTATATTAACCTAGATTAATGTTGTAAAAATTGCAATGTTAATTGAAAACAAATCACAAATTAAGCTGAACTTAATAAAGTGTTACCCCATAAAGAGTACCATTTTACCAAACACTGAGAGGTGAGCAGCACATTGAAGCTGATATAAGCAAAAATTAAGCTTCGCCAGCAATAAAGACAACATAATTCATATTTATATAGCTATCAGGAGAGTTTTTACAGTATAACCAAATCCTCTGACATTTTTATTTTTTTATTTATTTTGCCATTCGTTTATAATAATCACAAATCTTCCCACTTTTTTTTTTTAAAAAAAGGAAAACCAAGGAAATGAAACAAATGTTTATTATAATTAATAAAAGAACAATTCCAGATTGCCAGCAAATCTCTCAACATAAATCATATAGGAATACTCTGAACAGGCAAATCCAAAGAAGGTGCAAAAAGGCCTGGCTGAACCAAGCAATTAGGACAAGAGACATACAGAACACAAAAATATTTACAAACCGAACAAGACGAACGAAAAACAACAGTGCTTAATGGCAAGTACTTATGACAGTGTAACAGGGATTCAAATTTCATCTAAGTGAACAAATCGCTCGTCTTTTTTCATTATCTCTACCCCAACTACGCTAAGTATTTGTAACCAGTAACATAAAGATTGTCTCTTTTCCATTTCTGAGACAAAAAAATTACCATGTCTTGCATATTTATTCATGTCACACCAAAACGGACACTGACCGTGTCTCATGGTGCTTTATGAACAGTATAGATGGAAACGACAGAGACTGACAGAAGAGGATGAAGATGAACAACATGTAAATTAGACATTCACACCAGTGTTACTGTTTTTTTCTACCCATTCATTGATATGTCAGTGTATAAGGTCAGCTGTATCCTCAGGCGCAGTAAAGCACGATCCAGTTGGTTATTGGCACAAGCTTAACTGCTTTAATTTGACAGGAGACCATTCATGGCTTCACTCAATTAGCGATGAAGGTACTTTTACTAAAAGTAGTGTATTGGGTAAAAGAAAAAAGTCAGGTTCACATCACATCAAGGCTAAGACACTGACCCAGCTAATGAGAAGTCGTAGTTTAAATGTAATAATGAGCTATGCCTGCTACTATTCGTATATTTTGGTGAGAATTTTATTCCTTTTTCAAATGACAGTACAACTGTAACAAAAGCATCTCTTAACGTTCCTCCGCTGCACCAGACAAAACCAACTAGCATGAGTTGCAGTAGCAACAGAGCATTTTGACCTGCAACAAAGGCTAAACATTATGAACTTTAAAAGCAAACGACTCAGTTCGTTTCAATTAATCCTGTATACCAAGACACACCAGACTCAATCACATGATTCAGAAGCAAACTTCACTGATGCCACTCAGGTGTCCATGTCAGATGGCTTATTAAAAGTTTATGCACATGGGAGAGAGTTACATTAAAAGCTGACAGAAAGGCCTGAGAGACCCTTTCCCCAGCAGAAGAGGAAAAAAGCTTATAGACAAACTACAGTGTTGATTTACAGTGCTGAAAAGGGTACAGAAGCCGATTTATTAGTAATAATGCAGTGTGTATCCATCCTCCATCTGTAGCTCCAATGCTTTTCATCAAGCCAAAGCTAAATTCAAACTCACTCATTAGTGCTATTCGTTTCACCGTCCAAGTTCCTTGGCAAATGGTATTGAACCTCCAGAGAAATTTCAGGTAGGTTTGCTGTCCAGTGAGACTAACAAACTCATTTTGTTTTTTGTTTTTTAAGTGAAAACGTGAATTTGGATCCACAGAGTGACCTGTATGATTGGTTATGGGAACAACACAACAGCACAACACAACCTTTGGTTAGTATTGGCATGCCTGTAGTTTCTTTTGGCTTCACTTCTAGCGTACAGTAGACTCTTTTTCTACCAGCTCTCAGGGGTCCTGCTTCTCACCCACCAATGAAATCCCAGGGTACGCACAAACATACAGCATGGGCTAATGCTGAAAATGTAACAATTTTTGCATCCTCGTGGTCAGCGTCATCTAGGTATGGTGTATTATTGTCATCGACTACATTTTTGGGAGCATTACCGAACAGTTCTTTCAATTAAGAACATTTTGTTGGTGTCCTCCATGACCTCACGTTCTAGACAGTTCTTTCAGTTGGGATCGGAAAGTATCCCGTTCGCTTGCATCTTTCTGTAATGAGAAATCAGTACTACACAAAGCACATCTGCTTTAATGCCGCTTTCAGGAGAAAACTTCTGAACCAAAAAGGAACAAAGAAAACCCAATGCAGGAAGAGTAATCAATGGTGCAATTTTCTTCTCCTTGCTATTATCGTCTCAAAGAAAAAGGCTTCCTTTGCCTTTTGAAATACTTTGTATGGTAGTGCCTTTGCGAAAAATAAAAGGGCAACAGTTCGAGTTCCTCACTTCTTTTTGTCCTTCTGCTTCTTGTCAGGCTTGTTGCTTTGTTCTGTGGTCATGTTACGAGGCATGAGAAGAACGCCATCGGGGCCGTACTGCAGAAAGTATTCGCTGGCCGAGTAGGGTCTGCCTTCCTCGTCCCGCAGCTGTGCGAACAATTCCTGGGAAAGGCTTTGAACCTTCTGCTTCGTCTGTCTGATGCACTTACAGTACTCCATCTTCTCCTTCAGCAGCTGAGCTTTTTCGCGTTGCAGGTCTTGCACGCCCTGCTCGAGTTTCAGGATGGTGTCTAGCTTGCGTTTACGGCAGTTTTGCGCCGCCATTTTGTTCTTTCCGCGGCGGCGGATGTCGCGAATGAGCGAGAGCTGGTCCTCGTTGAGATGGTGCTTGGCCAGAAGCTCGTTGAACTCCTCGACGGGGAGGTTAATGATCTTGTCATTGGAGAATGGGATGTCCATGGCCCTCGCCCTACGTTCATCGCGGCTAGACTGCCTGTCAACACATTCTTGTGGTGGCTGGAGCTTCGTCTGCTGCATTTGCTTGTCTCTACCTTTCTTGCTGCAGGATGTGGACAGCTGAGAACGCTCGGAGTAGGACGATGCCAGTGGTAGATTGTAGGTGTGGTTGTGATTGACACTTTCCAACTGCGGTATGCCATGGAACTGAGATGGATCTTGGTAGCTCATGCGGCACAGCTTGCTATATTCTGGTTGGTAGCCTCCGACGGCTCCTTCCTCCGCTTCTGCTGTGGCCGCCTCTGAATCTGTACTGTAGCCCACAGCTCCTTCCTCCGAGAACGTAGCAGAGGTGGATGAAGACGATGCGGCTGACGAGCAGGATGTCTCCGAGTTGCTAGGTGAGGCTGGGCTATGGCTAGAGTCCAGTGAAAGACCTGAGTCGGAATCGAGCTCATCCTCGAGCTGAGAAGCCTGGTCTTGGCTGAAACCCTCTTCCATTGCAAGGTCTAGCAGGCTAATTTCATCCAGCATAGACTCTTCCAACAGACTGGAAAATGGATCTGGCAGTACCGGAGTGGTGGTTAGGTTTGTAGTACTGTTTAGAGGTGGTGGGAGAAAGAGTCCGGTCAAGTTAGTCGCTCCAAATGTTGAATTGATGTTGGAGGAGTTGCTAGAAGAGAGCCTGACTAAGGTAGGCCGCTGTACCCCGGTGGAATCCAGCTCGGGGTTGAAGAGTGTGGGAAAGTCCTGGCTGCAACTGGGAAGTGAAGCCTGGTGGAGACTAACATCCTGGTTAATGAGAGTGGACCGTGGGAGTTCAAAACTTCCTACTGTGGCTGATTCGGTGGTGCTGGCATTGTTGTTATTGGGGTCATTATTCATGGCGACATTTACTGCTGTATTGTTCACCTCCATGTCCTAAAAAAAAAGACGTAATGAATATTAGACAGGGTTTAATGGAGTGATGCTCATTACTATAGTCCTATCTATTCATTAACTAAACAATATTTCATTTTATTTCAAACAAACAATGACTAGAATACCCTTGCATAATAAAAATTCAGTTTAATTGTTTTTTTTTGTCAGGGTGATAAAAGTATTCAGAGATCATCATAATAAAAAAGATTAAAAGTCTGACTGAAAGGAAGAAATTCCTGAAAAAATTTTTTTTTGGGAAAAAATATTTTAAGTGGTTATTAATATCTGAAAAAACTTGTCTGCCAAGTCAAAGTTATACAGTAAGACCAACATACTCTTGTTCAGAACCTCAAGATGCGGTGTCAAGGTCAGTTAGTCTCTTAGACATTTATAGAACAATGCAAGGTTAGTTTAGGTTTTACAATGTCATGTGATTCCCCCAAAAGCTATATATATATATATATATATATTAAGCAAGTAACGGTACACATATTCGTACTGAAAATTTTTGGGACAGGTCTTTCGATTCGGTACGCATGTGTACCAAACAAATCATTCCATTTTTTCAGGAAATTCAGACAATACATGCCGTTATGACACTCTTTGATGTGGTGTGACAGATTGCTGTATAGAAGCCTCAGTTCTAACGGCAGTGTGGAGCACATTCATCCCTTCATCTTTACTACTAGTTTTAACGTAAAATAAACATGAATGAACATCTCATGTAATCGCTCAATAGGTGTTTCAATTGTTGAAAGACGTCCCTAAAACAGTTTGTTAACAAAATGTCATGTAGCATTTCATTAACCTGAGGAAATCATCAGTGTCTACAGCTCATTATTTCCAAGAGAAATGAAGTCTAGAGAATAGCATTTTATATTAGACTATACAGACTATATTAGAGAAATATTAGATTATATACTCCAATATATTTTACTTTATCTGTTAGTGATGTCTTAATTTAGAGGTTAATTTAAAAACTGCATTATGTGCAATGTTTGCATACACATTTTTAATTTGAGTGTTGATTATTATAGTTAAAAATAAATAGTAACTAAATTTAAGTTTGTGTTCTTTTGTTAATTGTAGCCTTGTAGTAATGTAAAAGGGCTCCCTATAATTAAGAGCAGAAGATGAGGTAGATTTTTATCCCTAAGAAAATTTTAATTGTAATTAAATTTATTTAAACAATTTGTTTAGTAAACCATTGTTTAATTAGAATATATATATATATATATATATATTTATCCTCCTGCTGTGCCGAAACCATACTGTGACGTCAAAACCGAGGTACGTACCGAACCATCATGTTTGTGTACTGTTACACTCCTAACACATTTTATATATATATATTAGGGCTGTCAGTTTAACGCATTAACTTAATTAGTTATGAAAAAATAACATGATTACAATATTTTAACGCAGTTAACACACTGACCCTGCCCCCCAGACTAGTATGTCATCTTACATTTACATAAACTTGAC
>JAFVLL020004816.1:0-14395 GCA_021397915.2 Tor tambroides | reverse complement strand
CGAGACTGGCCTCTGGTGTTACCAGAGAAGCCACTTCGGTGCCCTGAAGCGATTGACCGGCAGGGAACGACCGACCTGACTGCTCTAGCACCCTCTTCCGAGGGGACGAGCTCTCCCGTGCCGTACCGTTGCTGGGTGGCAGCTGGGAAATTTGCTCGCCGGAGCTCATTGAGCCCTGAAGCACCGGGGGTGGCAGGGGTATCAGTGAAGCCCCTTGAGGGCACTGAGGAGGATTGGGCACCGTATACTGAGGCGTGTACTTCTCCTCAGGGTCCTGACGATGGAATTGTAGCTAGTGTTTTATTGTAATGCTTAATATTTGAAACAACCCAATCAATTTATTAAACGTTTTACCTTTGGGTATTCAAGACAAGTTGGAGGTTTTCCTAACTTTAAGACAATGATATTTAACAACATTCTTTTCATGAATTCAGATATTTGTCTTTAGATCATTCTTAAGGACAAATATAAGGACATTTTTAAGAAGTTTCCTAATGTTTTTGAAAACAAAAAATATTCTTATTTTATTCTTAGGGTACAAAACAAAAAGAATGTTTTGTGAATTCAGCCAGAGATACATTGCTTTAGCTTTTAAAGTTTTTACTTTATGCACTTTATGAAACATGTCTTTCAACAGCAAGCACATTTGACCCTTATGTTGTTATGCATGCTTACTTAAAAGACATTTAGTGTGTGTGCGTGTTTGAGCACTTGTCTATTAAAGTACTTGTTTCCTTTTAAAGTTTGTTTTTAATGGCTTATCTTTTAATTAGCTATTCAATGTGTTTGAAGACTTTGGATAACAGTGTTTTTTCCCCTACTTAATTCAGATATGATGTTGACTCTAAAAGTCCTGATCTTTCCAAACACGTAAGTAGTGCTGTAATATGATATGAATGAAAACATTAATATGCAAATCAGTTTCTTTTAAAAAATATCCAAATATATTTTGGAGTGCACTCCCCTTTTTGAAGAGAAAGTCATTGAGAAATTGTTACTTTCAATTTAAATGACATTAGATATTTACATGAATTTTTTCTTTCAGTCTCTCATGCAATTGGTCCCTATAATAAAGTGTTACCTATATATACAGTTATTTTTGTTATGCTTTTTGAATCAACATTTTAAACTTACAGGATCAAGTTTTGGATAATAAAACTACTGTTATTTAGACATTGTTTAGACAGTGTTTGATACCACTGGAGTGTTTACTTATGCAGAATTAAAAAAAAGGGGAATGAATCAATATGACTATGTGACAATATATTTGGATATATTTTATACACATTCCTCCCCTTTCCTTGTGATTCTCATCCCATTTCATTTAATGCATGCAAAGCAATCATGTAGATCTACTAATCATCACTGTCTTTTCTGGTCTGATCATCCCCTAAATTGTATGTGTTGTTGTCTGTGTGTGGCTGGTATTGTATATGTGTCTTGTGCTTTCTGTTACATGCTGTGCTCTGTTTTAATGGCCGTGCTCCTTCCCAGAAGCCCCTTGAACTATACGTACGTCTTTGCCTTTCAATTCACTTCTATAAGAAGAGGGCAGAGCGTTGGTGTTTGTTGAATTTGATAAGCTCTTACCGCCTCTTCTGCTTGATCCTACCCGTTCCATCTAGGACTTTCTTGGCCAGATGTTCTGCACACTGGGCGAAATTGTGGGGTCGCCAGCCAGCCGACTAGAGAAACCTCTTGGGTGAGTAGAATTCAAATCACAGCTGTGTTTTCAGAAGTGTGTTTTGCTGGAACTGTGCTGGCTTGTTTCCAGGGTCAAGTATTAGCAACACCTGCCAGTGTCGGGTCCATCTAGCAGCCAGAATTTTTTCTTTTTGTCACACTTTATTTTAAGGTCTAATTCTCACTATTAACAAACCATTAACTACGACTTTTGCCTCAATAAACTCCTAATTTGCTGCTTATAGTATAGTAAGGTTAGTGTAGCTTATAGTTAGTAAGGTAGTTGTTAAGTTTAGGTATTGGGTAGGATTAGAGATGTAGAATATGGTCATGCAGAATATGAGCTTTATAAGCACTAATAAACAGCCAGTATGTTAATAATAGGCATGCTAATAAGCAACTAGTTAATAGTGAGAATTGGTCCCAATACTAAAGTGTTACCTTTCTTTTCTTATTTAGCATTATTTATTATTATTGTTTTTTATATTATTAAAAATATATGGTTACACTTTATTTTAAGGTGCCCTTGTTACAATGTAATTACACATTTAAGTACAGAGTAATATTAATTAACAACATGTAATTAATATAGGGTTAGGGTTAGGAAAAGGGTTTGGTTTAGGGTTAGTTACATGTAATTATGCATAATTTGCTGTTATTACTACTACTAATAAATGTACATAATACTAATAAATAAAATAAATAAACAACAAATAATTAAATGTTTTTCTATAATATATTTATGAAAATATTTTATATACCGTTGTTAAGATTTTTTAAACAATAATACAGAATATTTCGATTTTTAAAAAGAAATTTATACTTTCATTTATCAAAGCTGCAATAAATTGACTTTTTGATTGTATCATAATTTCCAAAATATATTCCACAAAATAGCAACTGTTTTCAGCATCGATAGTAATAAGAAATGTTTCTTGAACTGAAGATTTCTGAAGGATCATGTGACAAGTAATGATGCTGAAAATTGAGCTTTGATCACAGCAGTAAATTAAATTTTAAAGTAGAAAACAGTTATTTTAAATTACAAAAAATTTTCACAATATTACTTTATTTTTATCAAATAAATCCAACTTTGGTGAACACGAGACTTCTTTCAAAAACATTACAAAAATCTTACTGAGTCGAAATTTTTGAATGGTAGTGTGTTTTATATAATATTATTTATAAACATATAAAGTGTAACTGAGTGAAAAATTAAAATGTGACATGACATAATACACTATTTATTATTATATAATAACACTATTTATAATTTATAATGTTTTTATACATTATAAAAACATATTTATGTCAGTTATCACAGTTATCACAGGTTATTGTGATAACTTACATCAGTGTAGTTCAGATTACTTAATTATATTTGTTTTTTCAATTTAAAATGTATATAATGTTGAATTTCCTAATAACTGGCAAGTTAACTCTGTTTTATTTACACGTCAAAACCAATTTCTGGTCGCATTTGGTGCTTGGCGAGTGTTAATTTTGCACCCTGCTTGTTTCTGTTGGCTGTTTCAGTGTTGGCAGAGGACACATTAGCAAAAGCAGTCGTCTGTGGCCCATTTTTTCAAAAGCATTGTTAGTCTTTTCGTTTCCCCGTCATTGGCCCTGGTAGAGCAGGTCCATCCAGATGGAGTCTGATCGTGGAGCGCAGTATTTCTGGCTGAGAAACTCTTTAATTAGATGTGTGAGATCAACAGATTTCCAGGCTTAGCTAGCGATCCTCATTAGCTATAACCGTGCATTGTCAGAGGATAGTTTCCTTGGTGTAAAAATGTTGAGACATGCATTTTTTTCCTTTTCTCCATAAGTTTTTGTTCTTTGTTATGTCTTACAAAAGCAGAATCACGTATTTAGAAAGTCCCAAGGCAGACACAACTTTTAATGAGAGCTAGAATTAGCTAGAAAAAAAAATAAAATACAGTAACTCATGTGGTTGTTTAGTACAGAAATCGTTTGTGAGCTGGGAAAGGCAGTCACATGAGCTCTACATTAATGCAAATGACAATATTGTTCGTAAAATTACCCCGGTCTTGATTCAAGGCTTTCATACATAAAACACACAATGCATGTATTCCCCCAGAGCTCCTCTGAGTCAGTGGTCCGTGTTCAAAGCTCAAAGTGTGTGTGCGTGTGGAGAACATGAACATGTTTTCCATTGATTGACTCAAAGAAACTTTTCTCTAGAGAATAACTGGACTCATAAAGCCCAGCAAACACACTAAATTGCCTCCTTCAGGCTCGTAGACCGTCTTATAAACTGAAAGGGATAACACAGTATGCTTTTGAAGCTGTGTGAACAAGTGTGAGGATATTCACTGTCAGCATGTGTGCTTCTATCACGTCTAAGAGAAATTCAGTTTTGCTTTGCTGCTGTTGTCATGTGCAAGCTGCGTTAAGCCTGCATCCCTCTGCAGGCATCAAAAGAGATGCTGACCACAGGAGGATTTCATGACATTGTTGAAAAAGATCTAAAATCAGTAAACCTGAAAGTTTAATGTCTGCCTAGCCTGCCCTGGATGTGTCAAGGGTTTGAAGATCAGAGATTCTCATACAGGTACAGAGAGATTCATACACATTTTCAGAGGTCATATACAGTTGTGTTCAAAATAATAGCAGTCCAACATCACTGACCAGATCAATCACTGTTTTTGGTAGAAATTATATTTCTATATGGCAAATATTTTACTAGTAGGTGTGGTAGAGTAATAGAAAACCAATAGACCCAACAGTCGTGACATGCATGCTGTTGATTCTGTGTAACTGAATTATTAATTGAAAAGGGCATGTTCAAAATAATAGCAGTGTGGAGTTTAATTAGAGAGGTAAATCATTCTGTGAAAAAACTGGTGTCAAACAAGTGGCCCTTATTTAAGGACGAAGGCTGCAAATGTTGTACTGTGCATTTCTCTGAAAATCTGAGTAAAATGGGTCGTTCCAGACATTGTTCAAAAGAATAGCTCACTTTGATTAAAATGTTGATTAAAGAGGGGAAAACATATAAAAAAGTGCAAAAAATGATAGGCTGCTCAGCTAAAATGATACCAAATGCTTTAAAATGGCAACCAAAACCAAGATGTAGAAGAAAATGGAAAACTACCATTTCGAATGGATCGAAGAATAGCCAAAATGGAAAAGACTCAGCCAATGATCAGCTCCAGGGTGATCAAAGAAAGTCTAAAGTTACCTGTGAGTACTGTAACAATTAGAAGACGCCTGTGTGAAGCCAAGCTATCAGCAAGAAGCCCCCGCAAAGCCCCATTGTTGAAAAAATGAAGAGGTTACAATTAGCCAAAGAACACATTGACTGGCCTAAAGAGAAATGGTGCAATATTTTGTGGACTGATGAAGCAAGATTGTTCTTTTGGGTCTAGAGTCCGCAGACAGTTTGTCAGACGACCCCCAAACACTGAATTCAAGCCACAGTACACTGTGAAGACAATGAAGCATGGTGGCGCAAACATCATGATATGGGCATGCTTCTCGTACTACGGGTTGGGCCTATTTATCGCATTCCAGGGATCATGGATCAGTCTGAGTACATTAGAATACTTAAAGAGGTTATGTTGCCTTATGACGAAGAGGAAATGCCCTGGAAATAGGTGTTTCAACAAGACAACGACCCCAAACACACCAGTAACCCAGCAGCATCTTGGTTCCAGACCAACAAGATTAACATTATGGAGCGGCCAGCCCAATCTCCAGACCTTAATCCAATAGAAATCTTGTGGGGTGACATCAAAAATGCTGTTTCTGAGGCAAAACCAAGAAATGCAGAGGAATTGTGGTGTGTAGTGCAGTCGTCCTGGGCTGGAATACCTGTTCACCGCTGCCAGACTCCATGCAACACAGATCTGAAGCAGTTCTCAGAAACATTGTTAGTTCAGTCATTCACAAGAAAGCTAAATCTTCAAGCAGTTTTCTGTTTATACAGTAAATGTTTGACTTTGTAAAGAAAAATGCAGACACTGCTATTTTTTTGAACAGCCTAATATTCCTTTTTCTTCACTTTCTGTAAAGTAATAACAAATTTTCTAAAGTTTTCTTCATGTTTTGATTCAGAATAGAATGTGCAGTGTTCCCAATGCATTTGTGTGTATTGAAGTAAAAGGTATTATAAGGATTTTGAGCTTTACTCGCTTTTTTAAACACACTGCTATTATTTTGAACACAACTGTATATATGACACTTTCCATTTATAGAGATTCATTTGGTGTTCTGTTACTTTTGTTAAATCAACAGTTCTTTTTTTAATTGGAGTTGGAATTACTAAAATCTGTTTTTACCTTTAGCCTATATTGATAACCTCCATAATACCACAGGTGGTGAAGAGAAAGCTATGAAGAATCAGAGTTTAGTAGTTTTTTTTTTTTCACAAGCAGTTTTTCTACAAGCTGAGGCAAATACAATTATATAGAAGGTGCACAGTGTCATACACATAAATACAAAAAAACATAACACACGTGACACTAAAATAATGCAATAAATATTCATTTAACAACATAAGATGTAATGCAAAACCATAATATACTGCACATTACTGATAACAAAAACTTTTAAGAAACACACAGCAAAAACAAAATATTACTAAATGTGAGCCGTCGCACAGGGAATTCTGGGAAAGGCAGTTTATGGGTTTTCCCTTTTTTAACTTACAAAAACAGTACATTTTCTGTAAACATGAAGTGTAAGGTTAGATCTATTACAGTTTTTCAGTGTGCATAGTAAGGAAACTTACCATTAATGAATTAACAGAGTTTTATTGTTCACAGTTTTTTTTCTAGTTAAAATTATTTTTAAGTGTTAAAATAAACAATGATCTAACATTAATCTCGCATGAAAAGTATAGCTAGTTTGGAGTTACTGACTAGCTTGTATGTTAGAGAAAAAAAATCAATAACTTTGAATGTAGTCAACACTACAATTTGTGGATTTATTTATTTATTTATTTTCCAATAATGGAATAAGATATTTTTTTTTTCATTTACTTTAGAAATGCTTATGTTATTTTGTGAGTGGTATGTTATTTTTTTATTTATTTTCAGAAGGACATTATGCAGTAATAGGGTTGGGGAAAATGGAGAAATTTGTAGTAAAAAATGACAGATGTGTTTGCCAGAATTTACTTTTAAAAATATGGTGACAACATTTACAAATTTACAGATGTAGATTTAGTATTTCATTTACTGAAATTATGTTATATTACTAAAATCTTTGGTGTCACTTTATTTTTAAGGTCCAGTTCTTGCCATTAACAAACCATTAACTATGACTTATGCCTCAATAAACTCCTAATTTGCTGCTTATTAATAGTTAGTAAGGTAGTTGTTAAGTTTAGGTACTGGGTAGGATTAGGGATGTAGAATATGGTCATGCAGAATATATGCTTTATAAATACTAATAAACAGCCAATATAATAATAATAGGCATGCTAATAAGCAACTAGCTAATAGTGAGAATTGGTCCATATACTAAAGGTTTACCAAATCTTTTTTTAACTTTTATAATATACTGACTAGCACCATAAAAACACAGTAATGAGAAAACTACATGATGAATTAAAGTTCATTACAAGAAGGTGCACAGTGTCATACACACAAATACAAAACACCATCATGGTAACACACATTACACAAAATGTCCCATTAGATCTATTAGTTTAATAATATTTAGTTTGACCCTGAGGCTGGCAAACAACATTTTAGTTTAAGCACTTTCTCTCTCTGAAACTTTGTTAAAAAAAGAACATACAGTAAATCAGACTTTTTAAAAAATGTTTCTAGCCCCTGTTTATGGAAAGAGCCATAATGTTCAGCGATATATTCTTGAAATATTTGAAATAAGCTCTGCCCAGCAGTGGGCTGCTGAGCATCCCACAAGTATTGCAATTAGTGTACTTTAACTCTCCTTGCATGAGCACCATCTACAGATGGCAGGAAGCTAACTTTAAGTACTAGATGACCCCCCACCATAATGAGGTTGATTACATGTTGCAGTGGATGTAAATGTCAGTGTATAATTAAATGGAGAGAAAGCAAAAGTGAAGGTATATGAGGTTTCCATGTTCATTTCCCAGCATCATGGACCCAGACAATCCCAGTGCTCTCACCACACATATGTCTGAGTCTCAGGGGGGAGAGCTCCAGCCCGGACACCAATCTGTTTTCAACGGCTTAATAAGCTCTCCTAAAGCACATTTATGTAGTGTCTATTGCAAGAGCCAAACTTCTGTCCACAAGACACTCAACGTGAACACATTTTCTCTCTGCCTCTAAGATCACTATTACAGCTGCTTGTGCTTGAATCAGGGATTTGCACAAACATTAGTTTTAAACTTAAGCATGTGACTTGACCCATATCATTTATGATCCGACCGTTAATAACACATCAAATTATGTGACTTGCTGTAAAGAAATGTGTTGTTGCTTTTCTAAGTGATTAGCCATATGATTTTTGGTCTAAATGTGTTACTGTATGGTATGAGCTAATATATTGCATTATGTTCATAATATGAATATGAATTAATTGTTTACATGTTGCATGAAGATGTTGTTATTATTATCATTATATAAAATGTTAAAATTTTGCTTCATAAATATATAAAATATAGATTTATTTTAATATTGTTGTAATATATTATTATATTATATTATATTATATTATTTGTATATGAAAAAAAAAAGAAATACGTGTAATAAATAAATAGATAAAAAATAAGTAAATATTTCACACATACAGACAAGTAAATAAAAAAAAACTGGAGGAAATGAATATAATTTCAATTAAATATGCCTGCAATAACAAAGTTATTTCAAAGTGCTGCTTTTCTGTGTGTCAAAAGGTTGGACACTTGTGGGGTTTCAGAGCGGTTCACTAGAATTTTGTTAATGTTCCAAATGAACCCAAACCCCTCTAAAGCAAACTGAGCAGATCTTTACGGAGGTGTGAAGACTTGTGCATTAAGGGTGCCAATCAACCATTTGCACATATTTTGGAGAGGTAACAAAAGTAAACTGACATTTTTCCAACCAAAAACCGTCTCTTGTTCCTCTTCTGGCCTTGGATTTATTCTCATTTCTTGTTGCAAATCATGGCTCTTTGGGCAACATAATACATTTCAAAACCACCTCAGTGCTGTTCTCCAAACAAGCAAACAAAAGCTTCTATCTGCAATTCTTCCTCCATTTCCACCTCCTTTCTCCACTGCTTTTAATTGTTTTGCCTTTAATCTTCAGGAAATTGGACCTCGCATTAATTATGAGTCGCAGGTTGGGTTTTGATGATGAAAGAGGGACATGAGAGAAAAAAGCAGAGGAAAACACTAAGCATATTCAGCGCAAAAACCGCTACAGATCAAGTGTGTGTGCTTGAATGGCAGATGAATAACGGGCTAGAAGGTAATAAGCAATAATAAAGAGCCAATTCTGAACAAGTACAGAGACAAAGAGGAACGTGACTCATGAGACTTGATTGTATTTGAAGATAAAATTAGAATTTCACCTGTTTTAAGGAAAGAGCTTTCCGGTGTCTTTCCAATTTATCTCAATGGCAGCCGTGCAGCTAATGCATAGTTACTCAGGATTTATATGTTACTTGTAAAAAGTTTTGTTTTGTCAGATTAAACAGCTACTTTTGAATGGCAGTCAGTTGAGAAAGATGCTTTTTGCATCCAGATGGTGTAGTTATAACAGGGTTTAATGGGCCCATGCTAACTAGCCAAACCTTGCGCCCTTGTGTTTGGTCAGCCAACAATTAATTAAAGCCAACAAATAAAATCTTTCCAAGATTTTCTGTAATATCTGTATGTTATGAAGCCACTTGACTATTTAGCTACCTGATCTCATGACGCAAACGTACCTGTGGGAACTTTTTAGTAAGATGCGAAATGCGTACCAATAAGTACATATCACTGCAGTCTCCAACAGAAATGAACACTAGAGGCAGTAAAACAGTGAGCACTTGTAATCGTTTTTGTACACAGTTATGATTACAGCTCCATATGTTTCACTTTCCAGACATAACAAGCTTGATCAGTAGCTCAGCTGTAGGGAACTGGACTTAGGATGAGGAATCCTTGGGTATGAATCCCATCAAAAACACAACTCACGATGAAAGAGCTGATAGATGAGAGATCGAAAAACAAGCTAAAACGGCATGCTTGCGATTGCATTTTTACGTCACATTGGCTTTTGTTCATACTATCGGGTAGGTTTAGGTGTAGTGCAGATGGTACGTTATTTTAAAACATCACAGAGCATTAGATTTATAGCGCCACTCTATGGACATTTCAAGTCAGAACTGCGGTGACACCTACAAAACCAACATAACATAAAACTTAACATATGTACGTTCATCTGTTCCGGGGAAAACAACCGGACACTCTTTTAGCGCCACTCAGTGGACATTTCACATCGAATATGTCATGAAACGTACATGGCGGTATGTATTTCGCATCTTGCTAAAAAGTTCCCACAGGTACATTTTCGTCATGAGATCAGGTTGCTTTATTCTATCTTTTTTTCCATTTGTACCATTTGTATCCATAAGGAGATCAGAGATATTTTTGTTTTGCTCCAGTTAGATTCAGTGAAATGTATTGACTGTGTCGATTAACAGCAACAAATGTATGTGAATTGACCTTTTTAGAAGAACCTGGCACTTGAGAGGCATGTATGAAAGAAGTATCTCCGTTATAGAGAAGCCAAAGTGTGTTGATGTACATGATGCATTCTAATGTAAGAAAGATCAAAGCCTCTTGTGATAAAGAGAGATTGAGACATACAGGTGCTGGTCATATAATTAGAATATCATCAAAAAGTTGATTTATTTCACTAATTCCATTCAAAAAGTGAAACTTGTATAATGTATACATTCATTCCACACAGACTGATATATTTCAAGTGTTTATTTCTTTTAATTTTGATGATTATAACTGACAACTAATGAAAACCCTAAATTCAGTATCTCAGAAAAAATTAGAATATTACTTAAGACCAATACAAAGAAAGATTTTAGAAATCTTGGCCAACTGAAAGTATGAACATGAAAAGTATGAGCATGTACAGCACTCAATACTTAGCTAGCTCCTTTGCCTGAATTACTGCAGCAATGCGGCGTGGCATGGAGTCGATCAGTCTGTGGCACTGCTCAGGTGTTATGAGAGCCCAGGTTGCTCTGATAGTGGCCTTCAGCTCTTCTGCATTGTTGGGTCTGGCATATCGCATCTTCCTCTTCACAATACCCCATAGATTTTCTATGGTTAAGGTCAGGCGAGTTTGCTGACCAATTAAGAACAGGGATACCATGGCCCTTAAACCAGGTACTGGTAGCGCAGCACTGTGTGCAGGTTCCAAGTCCTGTTGGAAAATGAAATCTGCATCTCCATAAAGTTGGTCAGCAGCAGGAAGCATGAAGTGCTCTAAAACTTCCTGGTATACGGCTGTGTTGGACCTTGGACTCAGAAAACACAGTGACCAACAGCAGATGACATGGCACCCCAAACCATCACTGACTTTGGAAACTTTACACTGGACCTCAAGCAACGTGGATTATGTGCCTCTCCTCTCTTCCTCCAGACTCTGGGACCCTGATTTCCAAAGGAAATGCAAAAATTTACTTTCATCAGAGAACTTTGGACCACTCAGCAGCAGTCCAGTCCGTTTTGTCTCGAGACGCTCTGACGCTGTCTGCTGTTCAAGAGTGGCTGACAAGAATGTTATATTGTTGAAACCCATGTTCTAGCTAATGCCTGGTGCGTAGTGGTTCTTGGAAATTGACTCCAGCTGCAGTCCACTTTGTGAATCTCCCCACATTTTTGAATGGAGCGGGAGCCACAATCCTCTCCAGGGTGCGGTTATCCCTATTGCTTGTACACTTTTTTTCACTACATCTTTCCTTCCCCTTCGCTCTCTCTATTAATGTGCTTTGACACAGAGCTCTGTGAACAGCCAGCCTCTTTGCAATGACCTTTTGTGTCTTGCCCTCCTTTTTGTGCAAGGTGTCAATACGTTTTGACAACTGTCAAGTCAGCAGTCTTCCCTAAGGGATTAGCAGCTTACAGAACTAGACTGAGAGACCATTTAAAGGCCTTTGCAGGTGTTTTGAGTTAATTAGCTGATTAGAGTGTGGCACCAGGTGTCTTAAATATTGAACCTTTTCAATATTCTAATTTTCTGAGATACTGAATTTGGGGTTTTCATTAGTTGTCAGTTATAATCATCAAAATTAAGAGAAGTAAACACTTGAAATATATCAGTCTGTGTGGAATGAATGTATACATTATACAAGTTTCATTTTTTGAATGGAATTAGTGAAATAAATCAACTTTTTGATGATATTCTAATGATATGACCAGCACCTGTATATAGACAGTTAGATTATGAACCAAAGTGCTTTCTCGCATCTTTACATGAAATGCTATTATTTGAGAGTCTTATCTGAGAGCCAAATCTCAGACTTTCATCCCTCTGCTCTATTCTTGAAAGGCAACGTAAGTGATTTGTTCGCTGTTCAGCAGATTAAGAGATTGTTTAGGAGCCTGGAGAATTTAAGAGAGATGTAGGGTAGAGTGGGGGAAAACGCCCCCCTACTATTTTTCCCAAAATAACCACAAGATAAAATCAAGATAAATTTTTATTGTGACTATGGACTATGTTGGCAAGAGTGATGTAGAAGTTTTCACCATGAAGCTTACACTGGAGATTTGTCTATAGAATGTTCTGAATGAGAATGTCCTTCCCATAAATATGACATACCTAAATATCAATAGCAGGCAGAAAATTATGTTTTGTTAGTTGTTCTCATACACGCATATATATTCATTTTGCAACCATCAATTGTTTGAAATGATTGATTTTGAAACATCATTGCTTTCACCTATGATACAAGCCAGCAAAAGTGTTTTCTGATGATGTTGTTGTTGGGGTTGATTGTCTTAATGCTCCGCTGCACCATAGACTAAAATCTACGGGCTACATGCCCCACCCTAACTTCCTGTTTCAACAGGAAATATAACAACACAGGAAAGAAAACTGTACCATGAAAGCCATTCCATGACCAAAACATAATCAAACTCAACATGCAGTTTATGAAATTGATCAGTCATAAAATATTTCACTGCTATAATAATAAATAAATAAATAAATAACAAAGGAACTCTCTGTTCATTATATGCAGAACTTTATTTAGGAACCAGATGTTGTCTAACATAATCAAGATTATTTGTAGCCATTATGTGGCTAATGACGACCTGTAATTAGGCACGAATACAAAACGACACAGTAATTGAAATTGAAAGACAGTTGCAGTTAAATAAGAGCAATTAACATCTCTTGACCTGAAGTTTTCTTAGTTCAAGCTCCAACCTGTTACACACACGAAGTTCAAATTAGTGCACTGCGGTGGGATGAGAGTTTTGGCGTTTTGTTTCTTATTGGAATATCAAATTAGATTAACAGTGCTGAATACAAAGCGACCTGAATTATTGCTGCAGTGAGTTGTGAGTGCGTTCTTTTTGTTGAATATAATTTCTCATTTCCTGCTGGTCTCAGAAATGTGAATGTGAGTTCCCTTTACACCTTTTCTCTGCTCTATGAATAAAACTCATTGAAAATGCAGGCTTTTGCCCTAAAATTACTTTGTATTCAGCTTTGTGTTTAGTTACATTTACTATGTAAATGTACCACACGACCAGATTTATATTTTATTTAAATATGAGAAAGAGGATCTTTGGTCAAATGCCATCTGTGGCCTGCCGGTGATTACCACAGAAACAAATTCAGACTCTCAGAAGCAAATATTACACTGGTTTGAAATATGACAATGTCATTTAAAAATTATGTTTAAAAAAATCTTGTCTGTGCCAGTTTTTGTGCCAGCTCATGTTGTGACCATGCAAATTCAGTTAACATCTAGTTACTTTCACTTGAATAGCTCTGTTTGGAAGAAATTATTATTCTAGAATGATTGGGGTGATTTTGTCAGGGACTGCATCTGCATAGAAAAAAATAAATAATTAAAATAGCTGAAAATTTTTTCTCTGAAGGCTTTTTTGAATGCAAACCATATATAATAATTTTGAAAATTAGGTTTTTAAATTATTTTACATCTGTACAGTTACAATACTAATATTTACATCTTTCATAATTTTTAAATTGTAATCAAGTTTTTATTTTTGGTTTACTATTTGAGGTTTACCTTTTAATTTTAGTATCATTGATCAAATTATTGTCACGGTTCTACTGTGTCGGAGCGAGGAGAACGGAGACGCAGGAGATTCCACTTCACAATCTTTAATAATCCAAATATCAGGGAACATAGAGCAGGCAGGAACATACACGTAGACCAAGGAATTGACGTATAGACACCAGATGCTGGACACGGGAAAACACAGGGCTTAAATACTAGAACTAAACAAGGTAATTAATCAAACACAGGAGGAACTAATGGAACTAAATGGTAACAGGAACAGGAAAACCAGATATGGGCATAAGGAAACACGAGGGAAAACTAGGAGCACAAGGGAACAAAACACAACAACAGTAACACAAGTCTGACATTACTCCCCCCTCCCGGAAGGCGTGTCCTGCTCCAACGCAGTCTCATCCCAACTCGTCACATATTGACGCTTGGTTTTGGCGTCACTTTTTGACGCTCAAGGTACCCCTTTAGCGTCACTTTTCGACGTGAATGGTCC